>JAVJIF010007827.1:0-167397 GCA_038442645.1 Agave tequilana
GGATCTAATAAATATGGTATTTAATACTAATCCATAGACATCAAAAACATGCTATAAACAATAAATGGGAAGCATGTAAACATAAATGGGAGTAAGGATTGTTACCAAAATCGAAGAAGCAACTCTCCTTGTCTCCAAAACATGGTGGTCCTCTCCACCAAATCTTCCCTTGAAGTGATTCATCCAATTGATTTCCTTTAAGTACGGAACGCATCCACTCCAAGGTGTTGCTACTCTCACGTCATGTGAGAGCCCACACCTACATCAAAAACTCTAGGGGTGGTCTTTGGTACCCATACTCTTTGGGTCCATGGGGGTTAGTCCCTTCTCTAACCAAACAAACTTATTTTGCTAAATTAGAAGTATGTAATCTATCATAACAAATTTAGCAAGGTGGCCCTTATCCACAATGTGTACAAGTGTACACATGAGCATACGTGTGATGGTGTCCGTGAGGAGCATGTGTATGCCGTGATGGGTGTGCATGCATAAAGTTAGAACTTGTTTCTTTCGAACCAAGGATTCCAAGCGTGTGTGGTTCATGCACATTGGCTCATAGTGGAGCCCAAACAATCTACTCTCTTCTTTAACATACAAATCATCATTAATCTTAGAAGAAGAAGTGTGGCATGCAATAGGTGAAGTGTGTGATACTACCCTAGCATGGCAAACATGTGCATCAATCTTATTTTGCAAAACAATGTTCTTATCTAAACAAACATTTAAATCATTTGAAATAGAAATAATTTTGTTTTTCAAAGCAACATTCTCTTTTAAACAAAATCATTTTTTGAAGACAAATTTTCATTTTTCTTCAAAATAGCATGGCAATCATTTTTAATTTTAAAAAATTATTTTCTTTTAAAGCAAGTCTAATTGAGATCTCAATGAATCCCTTTCATTAGAGACCTCAACCTTCTCTTGCAAAACATTGTCAAGTCTAGAATGCAAACATTTATTTTCTTTTTCAATTTCTAGACTTTTCTTTTCAAAACTTTATATTTTTCTATTAGTTTTTCACACACAATGGATAGTTCTTTATTTAAAGCATGGGGATCAACAAAATCATTTGAAGAACTAGCACTATCATCACAATCTAAGTGGGGTTCCGAATGTACCTCAAGGGAGTCATTCCCTTGGACCATGAAGCATGAGAATCGGATTCTCCACTAGATTCCTCCGGTTGAATTTGTTCTTGAAGCTTGAAGGTGGTGGTTTTGTCAATTTGTTACACACTATAAAAGCGGAATCAGATTAGAAACATGCATAAGATATTCTTTTGAAAGTGTGCTTCTAATGGCCTCAAGGGCTTGTGCATTGGCCCCTATATGATTGCTATCACTAAGGAAGGATTCCTTGGTAATGGCAAGGTAAACTTTATGACTAGGGTTTGTAAATAAACAGTCATTCTAATCTTCCAACATAATGTTGGAAGGGTCAAACATAGGTGGGGTCATGAAAGCCATGGTAAACTATATGTGTGCAAAACAAGCAAATGCAAACAATAGATTAGCAAGTAAGGATCTCACTCCTAGGATGTTAAGCCTAAGTATCAGGAGCACTAGCTCTGATACCAATTGAAAAACACCTAGAGGGGGGTGAATAGGTGTAAGTGCTAATCTAGAACTAAATGCAAAACTAAGTGCGCTAAATGCGGAAGCTAATGCAAATTTTGCAACACACTTAATACAATCAACAAGTGTAGCCGAATTCCCCGTGAAGGGCTCTGGACTAACTCCTCTTGATTCCCCTTTGGTTGAGGTGCTATGTGAAGCTCTTGTTGATTAAGTACAAGTGAGGCAACACACAAACAACCAAGCATATACAAGATATAGCATGTTAATTACGCAAGGCACAACACAAGCAAATAGATATGATATGACAATATGAATTATGCTTAACACAAGCAAATATGAAATGAATGAAGTATGATGCTTTGCACAAATAAATGAGAGAGAGAGAGAGAGAGTTGAGAGATATTGGATCAAACGCAAACACATGGATATGTTTCGAGGTCGAGCCCCTTGCTCTACATCCCCGCCTACACCACCGTGTAGGATTTCCAATACACTATACCGTCCACCGAGGACTCCCACCGAGGGAACCTTCACCGAGAAGGATTTTTACAACAAGGGAGTACCGAACTCCTCTCTCAAACAACCACCTCACAACCGAGGGGTAGGCCCGTAGCCATACAACAACCAACACCTCTACCGAAGAGGGTTTACAACCAAACTCCACCTCTCACTAGAGGGAGCAAACCAATCGCCCGATCACCTCTACCGAAGGGATACACAAGAATAAGGGTGTTTACAACAAGTGGTTCCAAAGACCACAAACTCAAACTCTCTTTCTTTTCTCTTTTTCCACAAAACAAATGATCCTAATAGATTAGGATAAGGATAGCTCAAGTGTGGAAACAAGGTTTTTTTGGAAACAAGCAACAAAGAAAAACTAATTGGGAATCTCTTATATTGATTAGAAAATGAAAACCAATACAATATCCCAAACCTAGTTTTCTTTGATTTTCCAAAACCCAAAACACAAATCAAATTGGAAGTTTAAAGCCCAAAATACTTTTGAAAACTTGTTCTAAACACTTTAGAATCAGAAATATTTCTCCTTGAAATCTTGGCCAAAACCCAAAGAGATGGGTTTTATATAGGCCAAACCAGAACTAGCCGTTAGGCTGAGCTGGCAACCTGACAGGCTGACGGTCGACCGGCCCGGTCGACCGCCAACGGTCAGAAATGTGACCGTTGGGCAACCACGGTCGACCGGCCCAGTCGACCCAAACAAACAGAGAGCACTGCTCTCAGACCGGTCGACCCGGACAGTCGACCGTCCCAGTGACTCCAAACGTGCACAGATTTGTGCACGTCGGTCGACCGGCCCGGTCGACCGACTTCAGCCAAGTCGACTATGTCAGTTTGACTAGTCGACTGATTAAAGCCTGGAACAGAAATCTGGGTCAGAAAAATAATGGGCCTGTTTGTTTCGTTACAAAACGTCGCAAGTCGTAAGTCGTAAAATGAGAATGGAAAAAATGAACTGTAGCAGAGAAAATATATTGTATTTTACGGTGTTTGGTTGATAAAGTGGAGTGTAAATGGAAAAGTATATTGTGTTTTACGGTGTTTGGTTGATAAAGTTAAAGTGTAAATGATAAAGTATATTGTGTTTTACGGTGTTTGGTTGGTAATGTAAAAGTGTAAGTGGAAAGTTGACCACAAAATTAACTGTAGCAGTAATTTAAATATTATAAATACTATTAATTAAATCTACTATTACAAATTAAATTGTATTAATAAATTTGAGATAAAAAATTAATAATCTTAATATTTTATTTATAACAATAATTTAATAAAATATTAGTAAAATTAGTAAAATATTACTACAATATTAACTAAATAAGTAATTATAAAATTTTAAGAAAATCTAAAGAAACTGAATAAAATTTTAAGGATACTAATAAAACATAAATATTAAAAAAATCTTAAGAAAATTAATAAATATAGTTATAATATTATAATATTATAAAATACTTAAGATTATTATAATATTAAATTTTATGATAATAATATCGTAATATTATAAAAATATAAAATTAACAAAGTAAAATATAATTATAAATTTAATAATGAAATATTATTATGATATTATTATAATGAACTATTACAATATTAACATAATAAATATATTAATATAATTTTAAAGTATATTATAATATTAATAAGTTTATTTATATTAAGAAATAAATAAATTAAATATATAATAATTTTATATTAAAACACATTATTGTTATATTAATAAAATATTAAATTTAAATAAAATATTAAGAAAATTGGTGTAAATATAATAAATAATAAAGTATTAAATAACAATATTAAATTATATATTAATTAAAATAATAAAATAGTAAATATTAAAACAATCTTAAAATAATAAAAAAACTAAAAAATACCAGTATAAAATAATTCGGTAAGAAATTAAACACTATTAAATATATTAAATATTTAATAATATTAATTATATATTGATTATCAAGTAACTGCTTTGGCACTACGAATGTATTACAAGTAGAATTTACATGACCACAAAATTAACTGTAGCAGTTGCAAGTGGGAAAATTTGAGTGTAATAGTGAGATTTATATGACCACAAATTTAACTGTAGCAACTGCAAGTGGGAAATGAGAGTTGTATTTTGCGAATGTTTTGCAACGAAACAAACAGCTGAAAATGGAAAGAGTTTTACGACTTGCGGTTTTGCGGCGTTTTGCGGGGAAACAAACAGGCCTAATGTAAAATTTTTTCTAAAAATCTTTTAACACTTAAAAATCACCAAAAATAATTTTATCATTTTGCATTGATATATAAACATGTGGTAAAAAGTTTAGCTCAAATATCAATCAATATGAACTATTTTTGTATTATATCATTTTTTACCAAAAACCAAAACTTGTATTTTTATCAAACTTGATTTTTCCAATAGGAAATCTGATTTTCCTAAAAACTCATAAATAGACATATCAAAATAAGTTTGTTTAGGATATGAAGCATGTATGTATATTGAACACATCTAATATACATAAAAATAAAGTAAACTTGTTTTGATCTAACTATTCATGAAAACCAAATCCAAAACATAAATCTTTTGTGTGTTGTGCACTTGAGCATATCAACTATACTAAGCTTTACAAATGGATCTAAAACACACTATCTAAACTATGGATACCTAAGTCTTCTTGATGATCTTCATCTTCAAGTTGACTTGCTCCAAAACTCCATCCATGGGCTAGGCAATGTGTGATCTTGAAGCTTTGGCCCTGGAATCATTATGAAAAGCTTCTAAACACCTTGTTGAAGCTAATCACCAACTAATATCTTGGTTAATGATCTGAAACTTAAACAACACAAGATAATTAGTAAACATAACTACATGAGTTAATCATCATCAAAACTAGGGTGGAAGGCCTTTGGGCCAACACTAACAGCGAGCCTTTAGAAAGTAAATACTAAATTATCCCCATTCTTCTCTCTCTCCTCTCTATTTTCTCTGACTCTCTCTCAAACTCTCACTTCCGCATGGACCCGAGACCCGACTCGAGACAAGAGAGAGCTCGGTGAGCATGGAGAGGCTGGAGACAGCTGGGTCAATTCGGCCCTGGGGCCCAGGGAGCCTACGCGGGGTCACCGAGGGCGACGATGCGGTCCTCGCTGTAGAAGACACCGTCGAAGCCTCAAGGGTCTACAGTGAAGTCCCAGCTTGCGAAGAAGGGGCCAGGGAGGTCGTCAAGAGAGTTTCTTATGGATTGCAGAGCGAGAAAATCGACGGGGTCGAGAATCGCGAGGGCTGGGGCGAGTATGAAGAAGATAATTGAAGTAATTGGTAATGCTAATGCCATTGGCAAAAGCTTGAGATCTTAATTGATGTTTGCTTGCTATGAGTAATTATAAGAGAAGTTAGGGTTATTTTCCGTGAGAGGGGTTGCTGCTGGGGATACAGCTTGTAATTGCTTATGAGAAGGGCGTGAAAGCTTTAATGTGATTGAAAGAGGGAAGTAACTTGGGGGGGGATGAGTGATGGAGTGATGATGGATGGTGGTGGGGATTTTTTTTGTGGCTTGGGTATGAAGCTGAAATGAGCACTGAAGTGAAGTGATTTTGTCCATTAGTTTTCTAATTTTTTTTTTTTTTTTTTGGCGGCGGTGGATAGGGTGTCGGCGTAGAGGCTCGTGGGTGAAATCGAGATGGCAGAGGCGTGGAGGAAATCGACGTGTTGGAGGGGGACGTCAGCGGAGGCAGCAGATAAGGAGAGGAGAAGAGAGGAGACGAGGAGAGGGTGAATGCAGGATTTCACAATTTGACAGAAATGTTAAGAATGTTCCTTTTTTATTCTCTTTCACCGACGGTAGGGGTTTTAGAATTACGAAAGAATTTGGAGAGTAATTTTAAAATATGATTATTTGTGGGGTAAATCTGAAAATAAAAAAGATTAAGGGGTATGTATGAGAAAAATACATTTATTTAATTAAAACTGACCGAAGGGAGATTTTCTCCCGTGACTCCTATACATCCACGTGAGAGAGCTAGCACCCGCTCTTTCGCCTCACTTATTGGCCGTCGTCGCCCAAGCGCCACCCCTCCTCTCTACCCTCCCTTGTTCCTCCTCCCCTCCTCCATTCCCTTCTCTATTTGCTGCCGCTCTCTTCTTTTCCGCCTTCTCCTCTCTCTTTCGCTCTCCTTTCCCCTTTTCGCCCTCCTCTCTCTCCTCACATCGTCGCACTTTTGTCGATTGTTGTTCTCACCTCCGACAGTGATATACTATAGTAGATAGATAGTTATAAATGTGGGAAGCCCTAAAAATATAAGAGGTGTAGTGACATTTACTCCCTTTTAAAAGGGCCCCTCGTACGGAGCGAACGAACCTGTCTTTATCCTTGTCTCATTCATTCATTTTAATTTTCAAAACGGACTAAAATGAGGTTTTCTTTTGTGACAAATATAGAATATGTTACCCGTCTGACTTTATCCGCGGGAGAGAGTTAGTTGATCCTCTTCTTCTTCCTTTGTCTCAGCTCTTCCTCTTCCCCTTTTCATTCTTGTATTTTTACTGGCTGATCAGTCGATTTTTCACCCCCCGGTAGTTTATTTTCCCTCTCCCTTCCATTCATCATTCGGAAAAACCCAATATAAAAAAAAAAAAAAAATCTAAACCCACATTCGTTGTCATCATCATCCATGGCCACCGCCGCCATCAACTCTTCTCCACTCTGTCGCCTCCGTCCCTCCGATCCCGCTCGCGATCAAGCTCCCCCAAGGTTGGCCTATCGCCTGAGATCGAGGAGAGATCTAGGGTTTCCTCTGAAGACGGCGGCACCGATGACGAAGAAATTCGAGATGAGTTGCGGCGCGGACAAGGACAGAGATCTCAGCACTTCGGCGATGGCGGATTGCTTGGATGATGTTTCTCCTCCTCCTCCTGAATTGGGTTGGATCACTATCGCCCTTTGTTTGTTAGCGATTTATTTTCTAGCGTGAATTATGTTTATTTAGATTGTTAAATATGCAGAACTGAGGAGAAAGGAGCCGAGTGTATCGACGATCTTGACTAGTTTTGGGAATTCCTTTGATCCGTATGGAGCTCTGAGCACTCCCTTGTATCAGACATCCACATTTAACCAGGTAATAAGATCGGAGGCATCTGTATTTTGTTCTGATGAGGAAAGGCTGTTCCTTTTTAATTTGGAACACAAGATTTTACGTACTATTCCTCTCAAAAACATATTTTACATACTATAGTGATAGCCCTCATTTGTCACTGCTTTGCAGTACAGCTTGCAGCCAATTTTGCTGCAAGTTGGTGTCTCTGTAACGCAGATGCAATTTGGTTTTGCTTGCTGGAAACTTAAATAATTTGGCAGATTTCCACAGAAAAGCAAATGCAGCATTGGCCAGTATAAGTAAGAGCCTTGATGATAGATTCCCTCCCATTTGCTTCACGCAATATATGAAATTCTCGGAATAGAACACATTTATAAAAGCTCACTCAATGAATGTCTTGGAGTTTCGTTATTGACTAATTTCACAACTTTCTTCTTAATAAAAGTCATGCGCAACAAAAAACCAAATGTACCAGTGTTGCAAGGCAATGGTACATTTTATCACAAATTATGAGAAAACTTTGTCAGAATACATATTAATGATATCTTCTGACAAGATAGTGATAATAGCCCTCACTTGCAATTGCCTTGTGGTTCAACTTGCAGCCAATTTTGTTGCGAATTGAGATGCAGCAGTATGAGTCCATTTTTGCGTATATGCAGATGCAAGTTGATTTTGCATGCTAACAAGCTAAGTAATTTGGTAGTTTCTCTCCAATTTCTTTCCCATGTCAAATTCTCAGGACGCATGCATAAAGCTGTATTGAAGCATAACTTATTCAAATTCACTTAGCAATTAGTTTCATAATTTTTTAAAAAATAAAGTCAAGCTCCAACAAAAACAAAATGTGCTATTTTGCATAGGCAATGGTTCATGCATTATTTATTGTGCGAAATACCATCTCTGATTGCAGCAGAATGACAGGCACTCAGTTCTATAGTTTGGCTTAATCTTTTCCTCCATTTTGTAATTACAGCCTTCAGCTACAGAGTATGGTCCTTATGATTATACCAGAAGTGGTAATCCTACTCGAGACGTATTGCAGAGGTCATAGTTGATTGTATTTTGTATACTGTATAAAAGTACAATTCAAGTATCTTCTTGGAAATTTGTGTTTATTACTGATAATAACTTGTATATTTGTCAACAACCAGTCTTATGGCTAAGCTTGAGAAGGCTGACTCTGCATTTTGCTTCACTAGTGGAATGGCTGCCTTGACTACTGTGACGAAACTTGTTGAACCTGGTGAGTGTCAGCTTGTCACAATTCTTTAATTGCACTGGACATCTATTGACCAATAAACCTTTTTATCTTTTAGGTCAAGAAATTATTGCTGGAGATGATATATATGGTGGTTCTGACAGATTGCTCCAACTGGTTAGACAGAGAGGAATCACAGTGAAGTTAGTCTAATGCTGGATCTTCTTGTGCAAACAATTGGTTGTCATAAAACTTGTTGGATTTCAGTGACAAAGACTGTTAATGTCTTTAAAATAACAGACAAGTCAATACATGTGATCTGAGTGAGGTAGCATCTGCAACTAGCCCCAGGACAAAGCTCGTTTGGTTGGAAAGTCCGACAAATCCTCGGCTGCAAATAACTGACATCCGGGTAAGAAAGGATCATTTGCACTCCATAGAAGGTTTATGCTTATGAACATTCTAAGAAGCAAATCTTCCAGCTAAAATGAATGTTAGAGATGCATTAAAAATAGTTGCTGTGTTACACTATGGTTGTACAAATGAAGCCTCTTCATTACGACTTCCTAGCTACTAGAGCCGGAAAATTGTCATTATTTTGTTCATTGCCCATGTCATTCAAGTTCAAATAGTTGCGGAGAAGTAAATGTTCAGCCTTCTGGTGCTTCCTGTTACGTCTGAATTCTAGTGATTAAGTCTAACTACGCGCTGCCATATCATCTGCTTGATTTACAAAAAAAATGTCATTTAGTTGCATGCAATGTTGCAGAAAGCGGTGCAAAGCAGGAGGCTGGCTCTAGGATTTAGGGGCTTTAGCGGGGCTCAAGCGGCATAAATCACAAGGATAAAATGAAATTCATGATTGGATCTTCTTATGTTACGGTAACGATCCCCCAAAATGATCCGACCCAATAGGGAAATACCAATTCCTTGAGCCTGTACAGTGAAATAGATTGCCACAAGGGCCTAGTGCTATTTTTTTAAGAATAAATCAGAAAAATAACGACAACAGAAGTAAACAGAAATTAAAATAAAAAATCAAAGTAAAAAGGGATATTTTTTACGATTCATTCTATATGCAATATAAAAAATATATTAAAGCATGTTAAAGACAAACATAATATATCCCATCCATGTAAGATGTAAGAAGACAAATTTAAAAATTATCTGTCATTTGGTATAAAAAATTTACAAGCTATAGAAGAAATAAGAATGAACTCTACAATGATAAGAAATGAATGTAAATGCAAAATATGTAATGCTAAAAATGTAAAAGAAAATTGAATATAAATAGAAAAGAGGTGAAATTGGTGGGATTTTTTTTCAAAAATAAGAATAAATATTCATAACAATGGAAGATAAAGAAAAGGAAGAATGAATTATTTTTTAACGATTATATAGTATACACAATAAATTACACATCAATCATCTTACAATTCTAAAGAGTGAAAATAACATTGAAAATTAGTACAAGATTTAAAAAGCACATAATATAAAGAATTAAAATTTGGCAAAAATATGGGATAGTTTTTTTTACACCAAACTATTAAATAATTACGAAATAACCCATTGAATACTTTTGAAAATTGTCCTTATAAGATCGATCAGCGGCAAATTTAGTTGGGTACAATTGTGACTCTAGGGAGGTGACAAGTGAGAGAGTTAATAAATTGTATAATACACCTGATGTAATACAGAAGGATTACAATCACCTTCAAATTAGAAATTGGGAATTAAGTTTTTGAAAGAAGAAATAAAAAAGAACTAGGGTTTCAAAAGGAGATAAGAAAGAAGGATAAGTTTGGGCTTCGCACCCCTTGCACCATGAGCTTCATACTCCTTACACCACGAGCTTTATACCCTAATCTCAAGAACTCAAGAGTTCTGAAATTTTAACTGAAAAATTTAATTCATTGTCTAACAATAAGAAAGTACTGAGGCCTATTTATAGGCTTTACAAAAGGACACTTCTCGTATATAACTGATGTGGTACTAAAACACAATAAATGCAAGAATTAGACTAAAAAAATAAACAAACACATAAAAAACAACTAGCACTTGATGTCCTTATCATTTCTCCCAGGGTGGGAGAAACTCATCTCTGTTGAGTTAGAGCTTCTCTCGTGTAGCATCTCAATCGGGCTATGGTGGTGGTCAGGGAATCAACACTAGTGCGTCACGTCAAGACCAAGGTGGTGGAGGTGGAATTGGCTTTCATGACAGATTGATTGCAGCTGATGGTAGCTCAAGCAAGAAACTTGCAGCATAACAAGTCAACTCAGCTTTAGTGAAATCTAACCCACATATTAAGGTGTCAATCTCTTGTGAAACTGTCTCCTGGAGAAAGATCTGCAAGGGGTTATACACATCATGTGATCTCAAGGATAGTGAGGCCTTCATAGTTGCCAAAGATGATACTAGCTCCGTGGTAGGCTCTTTTAAAAGATCTATACGGGTCTCAATGGGGAGCTCTTTAACTTTTGTAGATTATGAGGAAATCTCTTCTTGCAGTGATACCAGCTCAACAACTTCTGGCCCTGATTCTGCCTCATCATCTTCTGACTCTGGTCCTGGATCTTCAATTGTCATGTTTTCTAGAATCTTCCCCATGCCAACTATGATCTCCTTACACAGCGACTATATCACTGAATTATCGCCTCTCGAAGTGTGGAGCATACCGAGTACGAAAAAGATCTTGTAAGACAAACTAATGTCGACAGTCGATATGACTGTCTTTCCACCGCCAATAAGCTTCCCCAACCAGTCTCGTTTTGCCATAAGGGTACTTATGTTCAGATGTCAGGGGAATCTGAAGAATTTTTTGAGATGATTTTCTCACTCATCGTATCCATAACAATCATGAGAACCCCAAAAATGCGGGATAGCCGTATACATATCCCGTTCCATTTCCTTCTCATCAGCATTAATATTTATATAACTTTCACAAAGTAAAATTTCATAGAGTTAAAATCAAAATTTCAGTGCAAGAAATACAAAAATTACCCTAAAGAATTATTGTTGTTTTGCTGCAAGAATAGTAAGGCTTCGAAGAGAGGTTGTGGATGTCAGATCTGCTACCCAGCTGCTGTGAATTCTGTCCAGTAGTTTCGGGACTCAGTCACAAACCTAACATTTCAGACAAAACTCGAATCAGACTCTGAACGGGCCTGAAATGGGCTCTGAGTTAAAATTGTGCAGGCCGCTAGAACAGTACGGCTCAGAGAGCTGATGAAATCAGTGTGGAGCCGATGAGGTCAGCAACGACTCTGTCGGCTCGGTGGTTAGCTCAGCGTGGAGCCGCGGCTCGAGGTTGGCTTGGGTCTGAGCCGACGGCTCGAGACCAGCTCGCCCAGCCGATGACTGACGTCAGCACGTGAACCGACTTCTAGGCGGCTCGGGCAGTGCGGCTCGTAGCAGGTCGGGTCGACAACAAGCGGGTCGAGTTTATAACAAACCCAAATCCAACTCAATTAAAAAGCCTGATCTCAGCTTTGCGCTGCTCGACGACGAGGGCTCAAGGCCCCTTTTGATCTGGCGGCAGACCTCGACGCGACGACATTGAGGTTGTGGCGGCGGCGACGACGAAGCGACGACGATGAAGACTGAGCGAGATGTTGACGGCATTGCTTCAGCGAAGAGGAGATCTGATCGGGTGTGATGGCGGAGCTGGCGGAGGAGGTCACGGAGGTGGAGGTCTAAGGAGATCTGGGGAGGTCTTGCGGAGGAGGTTGAGGCAATCTGGCGGAGAAGGTTAAGGCAGGGAGTAGATGGATCTGGATCTGAGCGAAGACGGTGGCGGTGACGGCTGTAGATGGAGATGGCGGCGGCGATGGTAGTAAATTTTTGAGATCAGGTCGTTGATGCGAGGTGGAAGAAGGTGCAACAATGGGTTCTAGTGCTTGATGAAGATGAAAAAGATGGATATGACGAAGATGGAGATGATGAAGGCGATGGTGAAGATGATGAAATTGGTGAGGATGATGGTGAAAATGATGGAGAAGATAACGATGCAGGCTGTTGTGGGTGTTGTTGGCGTTGTCGAGGGAGGTGGCGGGAACAAGAGTTGGTTTTTTTTGGTGTTGCTGTGGAGGGAGAGAGGAAGAAGAACAGTGTAATTTGGATTTTTTATAAAATTTCCAGGGAAGAAAGATGAACAGTGAGGATTTGGATTTTTTTGGGATTTTTTTGGGATTTTTGTAGAATTTTGCTATAGTATTTTTTTGAAATCTGATTTTGGATTTGTTCTAAATCTAGGGTTTTTGGATGTGAAAATTTTTTGATAGGAATTAGAACCAAGAGCTCTGATATCAACTGATGTAATACGGAAGGATCACAATTACTTTCAAATTAGAAATTGAGAATTAAGGTTTTGAAAGAAGAAATAAGAAAATCAGGGTTTCAAAAGAAGGAGATAGGAAAGGAGATAAAATTGGGCTTCACACCCCTTGCACCACGAACTTCACACTCCTTACATCACGGGCTTTACACCCCAATCTCAAGAACTCAAGAGCTTTGAAATTTTAGCTGAAAAATTTAATTCATTCATTGTTTAACAATAAGAAAGTACTAGGGCCTATTTATAGGCTTTACAAAAGGACACTTCTCGGATATAACCGATGTGGTACACTGGTACTAAAACACAATAAAAGCAATTAAACTTAAAATAAACCAAAGCATAAAAACAAAAAACAACTAGCACTTGTGTGATGTTCTCATCAACACCTTTATTCACTTTTGCTCGCTAAACCAGGGGTTGAAGTGGATTTTTAAGACCTTGAAGCAGGGTAAAGAAAGTGGGCCAAGGGCTTTCTACTACAGCTTTAGGCCGAAACAAAGTGCCCAGTGGGCTATATCCGCTAAAGTGAGTGGAACTTTTCGAGGCTTTTTACAACAATGGTTGCATGAATCCATCCCTGCTAGCCAGCACAAACACTTCAAATGTGGAGTCATGTCGTGTCGGACACATGTCGGACACACGTGTTGGATACACATATCGGACACAATACATCTACTTTCTATGTATTTTTACTTTGATTTTCTATGTGTTTTCAAGAATATATTTTAGGTCAGTGTTGGTGTGTTCGTGGTCATGCAACATAATGTGCTTATCTCTTATTTTCCGGTGCTCTAGTCTGTGAACCTTGAGCTGCTCCAAAATTCAATGGATATCTTTACACCATCCATATGCTTCTTAATGAATTTGTTCATAATTCTGGGGTCAGATGTCAAAACTGTAGGGAGATAACAGCGAACTTTGTTTGCATGAAAAGGATGCATTGTGTCCTTAAGCTTGCTGTGTGACATCACGGTAAAACATGAAGTTCAAAACTCTAAATGCCATTATAACCACTCAGTTGTTTAAGGGGTGGAGTGATAAAGAGGTGGGATTGGGGTTTGGGAGGTTCCAGGTTTGGGTCTAGGCCATGGCCTTTGTTATATGAAAAAAGCCTTTATCATGGTAAAGCATGAAATAGTTCAATGCTATAAATGCCTTTGTTGCCACTGAGGCCTTACTCAGTGGTAAAGAGATGGAGCGGTAAAGAGGTCGGGTTGGGTCACAGGAGGTCCCAGAGTCAGGTCTAGGCCATAGCCTTTGTTTAAAAGAAAAGCCTTTATCCCTTCCACTTATGTAAAGTTAAAAACTTTATTTTACAAATGATTTAATTTATTTCTTTTCATGTGTTCATTTCAGCAGGTTTTGCTAGTAAGGTCAATGTCGCATGTAGTTCTAAATTTTGCTCTATGGATTTTGTAAATGGCAGATACTTCTAAAATTTTCCCATTCCTCTAACTGAAAACACCACAATTTTGTTTTTAATGCTTACTTCCATCTGAAGTTATTGTTGGTTATTCTTATAACGCACACGATGCATGTGAAAGCACCTGAACATAATTCTTTACTAGTACACTTTTATATGCTAGATCTCATACATGAGCATTTTTTTTCCCCTATGGATTTAAGTTTTTAACTTTGTGTTTTGCGCATGGCGGCCAATTCAAATATATCGTAATGGGTTTTGAGGACTCGATATGACAGTAACCCCGTAATATCAGCTGACATGAAGGCCACTATTGCCAATATGACCAATGTGGCTGATATTATGGTTTGATATCGCTACTAAAAACTGTTGGCCTATACAGATACCTACAGCGAGATTCTAAATCATGGTTTCGGATATAAATTCAATCACATATACATGTCCCTCACATTACTTGGTTGCAGGTTTTCTTCTATTCCAGTGACAGCAATCTTCATATTTTTGTTTCTCTGATTTTCAAGGATACCTGGTTCTATGTTCTTTTTCAGAAAATCACAGAGATTGCTCATTCACAAGGAGCTCTTGTTTTGGTGGACAACAGCATCATGTCTCCTGTGCTCTCTTTGCCCCTAGAACTTGGAGCAGGTATATTGAAATGATGTTATGCTGTTGTTATCACTGTCAAAGCTTTAATTTCCAATCCTTCCCTCATTAAGCATTAGTTTACTCAAATTTGATGGCTATTTTATTTTATAGATATTGTTATGGAATCAGCTACCAAATTTATATCTGGTCATAGTGATCTCATGGCAGGCATCCTTGCTGTGAAAGGGGAGAGGTTAAAATCTTCTTCTGTCTTATATACTCTCATTCTCTGATTTTGTTTTCAAACATCCTACTGGTTTCCTGTCATTTTATGTAATTGCACCTTATTAGAAACTTGCATCTCGTGTATACTGCTAGTGCTGTCTTACAGGTATTGCTCCTTGTTAATTTCATCTCACTCTGTCGCTAATGATGTCAAATAACAACAGTTTCTGTAAGATAATTGAACGATGTTGTTACTACCCTTTAATCCTTCGTTGCCTATCCACTGTTGCATTTTCTTAATGGACATATACCCGTGCAGAATCTTTTTACACTGATGGGGAAAGCTATGCTTGTTTTGCCTTTGTATTATTTTTCTTTAATCAACATTACAGCTACCCATATATTTTTTTGGGCTCTGTGGGAGTGTTACATTGTATTACTAAAATAATTAGGATTTACTAATCTGTTTTTCCAACTTTGAACCTTTCAGCCAGTAGAAAAATAAAATACATGAAGAATCAGTTATAAACTTGATGCTCGCAAGCTCCCTTAGCAGATTGAATCATTTTTCTGAACTTTTTTGGTTATTTTTTTATAATATAACCTGTCATGTCAGAACAATTTGATTGGGTCAAGGTCCTTTGGTTCTTCTTCGGATCCATGTATTTAAGCATAAAAAAAAAAATGTAATTCCGTTAGTTGAACAATCTGGATGTCTATTCATTTGTCAAACAGCTAACTGTTCACGTGGTTCAGCCCCAGTCTCATGCCATCGCCGTAAAAAGGCCCTCTTCATCTGGCTGGTTAGATTAGGATTTCTCTCACTGGTTGAGCTGGATTATAAATTGGCTGTACCTTACACTGATTCCCAGCCTTTGGGCCCCTGTAGAATAATAAAATTTAACAGTATCCTGCTTTCTTGTTTTGAAATCCTCCATGCATATCATTTAACTCTTCTGGTTTTCTAACTGCAATCTGCAACCATTTGTTATTTTGGGATTTTTACCAGCTTGGCAAAAGCAATTGCATTCCTACAAAATGCAGAAGGCAATGGATTAGCACCATTTGACTGTTGGCTTTGCTTGCGAGGTATCAAGACCATGGCTTTACGTGTGGAGAAGCAACAGGTGCAACATAATCCTTGCTTCTTACAGCTTTTTTCCCCTGTAATGTATGAGCATATCTTTTTGCTAGCTTTTGCGTGTAAATAAAATATTTCATGTTTTTGCAGAAACAAGTCCCACTGATAATTGTCCTATATTTGCTTTTTCCAACTTTTCATCTAAATCTAATTCCAGAATGATCACAATATTAAAACTTGCTAAATTTTAATGGGTGAAAACAGGTGCAACATAATCCTTGCTTCTTATAGCTTATTTTTTCCTGTAATATATCAGCATCATCTTTTTGCCATCTTTTGCATGTAAATAAAATATTTCATGTTTTGCAGAAGCAAGTCCTACTGTTAATTGTCCTATATTTGCTTTTTCCAACTTTTCATCTTAATCTAATTCCAGCATGATCACAATATTAAAACTTACTAAATTTTAATGGGTGAACATGTAGTCATGAAGAATTTGTTGATGCAAGACAGTTTGGTAGGTGCATTTGTCAATTGTTGGCACCATTAGCTAGAGCCTGGCTAGTTTTTTCTGCAATAAATTTAGGTGCTTAGTTACACAATTTTAAGATTTTTTGGTCAACTAAGGAGGTTTGGGGTTTGGTCACCTGGTTGGAGCTTGTAGATGAGATGGATTGCAGCTTGATGAGATGGAAGAAAGAGTCTGGTACATGTTATTTGGATGATTTTTATACGTGGGTCTCATTATGGAACACATAAGAGGTGGAAGGAGGAAGTGTAGTCTTCTTATCCTTGACCATATATGTGTTTGAGATTGGAATTCCTCCAAATAGGCCTTTTGTGTATAATTGGCATTCACGACCAGAGGGGACCTTAGAGTGTATATGTGGCATGATTTGCTTTCTAATTTTTCATCCCTTTTTACTCAACTCAACAATTTTATCACTTCTAAGTTTTTAATTAAACAGATATGGCAAAGCTCAAAACTCAGTTGTTGTCATCCTCACTCTATTAAGTTGGCCCCTTGCCCCTTGCTGTAAAGATTAAGATGCTACCTGGATTCTTTCTAATTGGGTAGTAGATAAGATACGTCATATCACAAAACTCAGCTGTGCTCATGCCATTTCCATTAAGTTGTTCCCTGCCAACTATTCTAAGTTTGTGTTTTGGTACACGGGAATTTGCTTTTAGGGAATAGCCTATTCCTGTGGAGTTTTCTGCATTTGGCATAAACACACCTTATGGTTCTTGGAATACTGGATTTCCTTTTGAAGCAGAATGCTTTGACTGAAAATTTAAGGAAGAAAGAAGAAAATGAGAAACCAAAAAAGTAGGGGAATACAGCCCTCATATTCTCAATCAATATCATATTAAATTATTAATCATTCACTAACCATAATCTAAAATTGAGTATAAAATAAGCCTATTTATAGCCTATACACAAAATAACCATAGTTCAACTAAAACTAATTCCTAAATCAACTCAAATTCCAAATAAAGATAAACTCCTAAAATTTCTGCTTTCAGTGCCATTGAAGCAAAGTATATATTATCTTTCTCTCAGTCTTTTCTTTCCTATTTCTCTAGTAATAAAACAAGGGAAAGCATTGTACACTTTTTCTTCTTTTTTCCCCTTTACTTGCACCAGAGCAGAACACATTTGAAAAATAATAGAACTGCATCCTAGTGCTCTTTTTGTTAAGCTAGTGAGGCCTGACTCATTGGTAGAGGGTGGGAGTGAGTTGTTGGGAGTCCCAGGTCCAACCTGTTAGCCCAGAGGCCATTCTCCTTAGTTTTGATGATGACTAACTTATGAAGGTTAGTTTATTAATAATCTTGTGTTTACATAGTTTTAGTTATTAATCAAGATATTGGTAGGTGTTTAGCTTCAACAAAGGAGTTTTGGGAGCTAACACATGTTGATTCAAGAGCTCGCGCGTCAAGATCACATCTAGCACTCAGATGGAGTCAAGCTCGTTAGATCGTGTTTGGATGTCGGCTTGGAGAAGGAGTTCTACAAAAAGACTTCAGTTTGTTTAGATCTTGTGTAAAGATAGATAGTGTTGATATGCTCAAGTTCACACACACAAGTTTAATATGTTTGATTTTCAGTTTAACTGGGTTTTGGATTTCCAGTTCATTTTCATGAATAGATAGAATCAAAACAAGTTTACATGGTTTAATGTATATTAGATTTCATCTATATACATATGTGTTTCACATATTTAGAAAAACTTATTTTTGATTATCTATTTCATGTGTTTGGGGTTTTGTAATTAACAAAACTTATTTTGGATTTCATGTCAAAAACATAAATATATCTGTTACATGTGTATTGGGTTTTATCCATACACAATATGCTTCAAATGTGTTTCAATAGGATGCTTTTGTATTTATGCAAGTTTGGAGAAAACGATTTCTCATTTGAAAATTTAGGTTTTGAAAAATATGATTTTTGTGTTTGAGCCTAATTTCAATATCACAAAAATAGTTCAAATAGTTTGTAATATGTGTTGATTTTTCAAATATTTTATAAGAACTTATTTTTGTGAAATTTATAGGATTTTATGGTATTTTATTGGAGTTAAAATACCTAAATTTTCAATCCATAATTACCCAACCAGATCAGGTGGTGGTGACCAGTGACCGGTCGACCGGACCGGTCGACCGATGTGCACGAGAAACGTGCACAGGCCAGCCGAGTAGGCCGGTCGACCGCGCGGTCGATCGACTGAAATCACCCAACTCTCGGGTGCGGCCGGTCGACAGGCTTGGCCCGGTCGACCGGGCGGTCGTCCGGATGCACAACGGTCAGAAAAATGACCATTGGGCCGGTCGATCGGCCGGTCGACCAGAAGGTCATTCTGGACCTTTTAGGCTGCCAACGGCTCTATTTTTTGAGAGGCTATAAATTGTCATCTCTTGGGCTGTTTTTAACATGGTTTTTGAGAGCTAAAATTTCTATCTTTCTAAGTGGTTTAGCAGCAAGTTTAAAAGAATTTTTGTGGTTAAAAGATTTATCTTTTTATTTATTTTCAAGGGTTGGAAAAATCAAGAAAAAATAGAGTATTTGGGAAATTGATTTTGATCGTCATTTCTATCTTCTTCCAGTGTTGTTAGAGGCGATCGAGGCGATGCGCCTCAGGCGCGAGGCGAAGCGAGGCGCAACAATGCGCCCCGCATCGCAGGCGAGGCGCGCGGGCAGCGCGAGGCGCCCGCCCGAATGCGCCTCGCGTGCGCCGTGCGAAGCGCGAGGCGATCGCCTCTATGCGCTTATTGTTTGTAGGGCGGGTGGGGTTACAACCCGCCTATTTAGCGGGTAAATTCGGCCCGCTTAAGTTAGATAAAAAGTAAAAATGAAAAAAATCAATCTTTTTACTGCAGGCGAACCCGATCTAAGGCAGAGGGGCTCCCGCATTAGTCGTCGTCGCTTTCATCACTATCGCCTTCGTCGTCGTCGCCAGGTAAGCACTCTCTCTCCCTCCCATCTCTTTCAACCCTCTTGATCTATCTCTATCTCTCCTCTCTCTCTCAGAGACAGATCTCTCATCTCTGAGAGAGAAGAAAGACAAAGAGAGATTAAGAGAGAGAAAGAGGGGGGAGAAAGCTGGAGCGGAGAAAGAGATTGGGAGAGAGGAAGAACGAGAGAAACAAAGAGAGATAGATCTGTCTCTGATGTATTTTTAGTATAATTTTTTAGTGATTTTTAATGTAAATTTTTAATGCATTTTTAGTGTGCATTTTTCATTATTTTAGAATACAAAAAAAAATATCCATAATCATGTGCCTCATTGAAGTATGTGCCTCACTGAATACATCCATAATACATTAATATAAAGAAAAGAATACATCCATATAAAGAAGAAATACATAATACATTCATACATAGAAAAGAATACATTCATAATACATCCATACAAAAAGAAAAAAATATGCGCCTCATTGAAGTGAGGCGATCGCCTCGCCTTGCGCTTTGCGCTTCGTGTGCGCTGGATCCTTTGTGCCTCACACTGCGCCTCACGCCTCAATAACACTGTCTTCTTCTAGTATTTTTCCCAAGTGTTTTTCTTTGTGATTTGTTTTTTAAACATCTTATTTTCTCACACTTGAGCTATCTTCTCTATCCTATTTATAGGATCTTGTTTTTGTGGGAAATATTGTTTGTGGTCTATTGTGATCACCAAGGGTTGGTTGTGGTCTTTGAGGTCACCAAGTTGTAATCTTCTTTTGCTTTGGGTTTGTGTTCATCCCTCTAGTGTGGAGGTGATTGTGGTTTGGCTTTGAGCCCTTATCCCTCTTTGTGTAGAGGTGGTTGTTGGTTGGCTTTGTGCCCATCCCTCTTTGTGTAGAGGTGATTGTTGTTTGACTTTGTGTCTTATCCCTCTTGTGTAGAGGTGATTGTTGTTTTGACTTTGTGTCTTGCCTTTTGTGTAGAGGTGGTTGTTGGAGAGAGGAGTTGTGTACTCTTTACTTTGTATTTGCAAATTCCTCAGTGGTGTGGGAGGTCCTGTGTGGACATAGTGGAAATCCTTCTGTGTGAAGGCGGGGACGTAGAGCAGTGGTTCGAACCTGGACATATCTAGGTGTTTGCTTTTGATCCACTATCTCTAAACTTTCTCTCTCTCTTATATCTTACATTGCATCATATTGTTCATATCATATATTTGTTTGGTATTGATTGTGTGCCTCACTAGTGTTGAACCAAGAGAGCTTCATATAACACCTCAACTCTTATTTAAAGGAATTTAGAGGAGATAATCCAGAGCATGTCACCGTGAATTTGGCTACACTCTTTGGTTACATATAGTGTATTGCAATTAGTTTTTAATTCCGCATCATTTGTTATTAGATTAGTCATACACCTATTCACCCCCTCTAGGTGTATTTTCAATTGCTATCAGAGCCTACGCTCATGATATTAGGTTTGACCACCTAGGAGTGAGATCTTGGCTAGCTAATCTAGATTTGTATTTGCACACATATAGTTTATACACTCATGGATCACCCTGCCTCTCCCATGTTTGATGTTTCTAACATCGATATATGGAAGCTTAGGATGAGTGCTTATTTAAAAACCCTATGTTTGTATGTCTATCTTGCCACTACCAAACCTATTTTAGTAATGTCAAGTACATTGAGGCCAATGCACAAGCCTTAGATGCACTAAAGCATACACTTAACAAAGATTATCTTTTTATGGTTTCTCATTGTGATTCTGCTTTTGCAGTGTGGAACACATTGACATCCTCGAGCTTCAAACGATAAACTACGTGGAGAAGGAATCTAGTGGAAATGAGTCCGACGAAGCGTGCTACATGGTCCAAGGGAATGACTCCCTTGAGGTACATTCGGAAACTCAGCTAGATGATAGTGCTAGTTCTTCAGGTGATGACTATATGGATGTCGATGCCTTAAAAGAACTTTCATTATTTTGTGAAAACTTGCTTGAAAAGTACAAAGTTTTGAAAAAAAACTTTAAATTAAAAGAAGAAAATAAGGACTTATTTTCAAAACTAAACATGATTTTACAAGAGAGGGTTGAGATTTCAAGTGAAAGGGATTCCTTGAAAACCCAACTTGACCTTGCTTTAGAAGAAAACAAAAATTTAAAGAATAAAAATGATTGTGATGATGTTTTGGGGAGAAATGAGATTTTGTCTTCAAAACTTGAAATTGTTTTAAAAGAGAGCAATTCTTTGAAAAATAAAATTGCTTTAATTTCAAAAGAATTGGATTTGGTTTCAAATGAAAATAAATCTTTGAAAAATGATTTATCTTCTCATGTTTGCCATGCTACTATAGCTTCACCATCTAGTGTTCCTATTGCATGCTCAACTTCTTTTAATGTTGAAAATGATATAATTATGTTAAAGAAGAGTTGATTGTTTGAGCTCCACTTTGAGCCAATGTGCCATGAACCACACGTTTGGAATCCATGTTTCGCAAGAAACATGCTCCTCATATGCATGCACACAAACCACGGCATACACATGCTCATTATGCTCACACACATGATTCTATATTTGCTTATGTGTACACTTGTACACATTGTGGACGTAAGAGCCACCTTGCAAAGTTTTGTTATGATAGATTAAATAATTCAAATTTTGCAAACAAGTTTATTTGGATTAGGAAAGGTGCTAACCCCTATGGATCTAATAAGGTATGAGTACTAAAATTCACTCCTATTGTATTTGATGTAGGTTGGGCTCTCATTTGACGTGAGAGCGTTGGTGCCTTGATGGTGGATGCGTACAGAGCTAAATGGTGACAATTTTGAATGCATCACTTTCAAGGGAAGTTTAGTGGGAGAACCACCATGGTTTGGAGACCTAGAGATTAGCCCTATTGGTTTTTGTAACTATCTCTAACTCCTATTTTGATTACATGCTCTCATTGATTGACATTTAGCATGTTTTGATTTTCATGATTATTATGTTAAATGTCATGTTAATTAGACTTGTAATATACATATGTAGTTTTTGAGATACACCCCTGTTCATATGGATTCTCATATTTGTATGTTCTCACTATAGTTTAGCTATTGTGTATATCCTTGCTCTAAAGCACGTGCATTTACCCTAATGATCATGTTTGTTGTTGTTTTTGCACTTCATGTTTTGATTACATGTTTAGATGAAACTTTTATTAAAACTTGTGTTTATACTTGTACAACTAATGGACCACAATTGATTATTGCGTGTTTGTACTTTATTGCTCATTTGTACTCATTGGATGTACTTGTATAACCTAATTTTGATGATTCTTACATCTTTACTTGTTTTCCCTATTTTGTACACGTTTTCATAAATATGTGTTTATCTTCATGTATGTGTCAATTTGTCCAAAACTTTAGATATGCATGTCTATTTTAGAGTCACTTGCTTTTCATGCAAAACTATTATAGGTTACTTATGTTTCACATATGTATGTTTACTTCTAGTTTAGACAAAACATACATATGCCTTGAAGTTTGTATTATTTTGATGAAAATTAAGTTTTATGTTTTTCATGTTTATAAAGAAATTTCATTGAGCTTCATTGCCTATTTCCATGATGTTGTTTATTACATGATTCTTACACTCTATGTTTGGTGTTTACTCATCATTTTTTTATTTCATGAGCATATATATGCTTTATTGCTATTTGAATGACAATGATCGTGTGATTTTCATGTTTTCATGGGATACTTCTTGTTTTATTCCTTACTTGAAGGATTCTGTATTAGTTTTCAAAATTATCTTTAAAGCTAGTCTTTATTCTTCAATTGGTAGAGTTTTCAAACATGTTAAAATATTTTCAAAGCTTATTTTTGAAAACCCCTACCTTCAAAGAGCGGCTGGATGGGCGACCATGCCTTGTATACCCTTATTGAATATCTCTCAAACACGTGCGTGAAAATGGTGGTAGGTATGAGTTATACACATGATTTTCATGTTATCTTATGTTTGTATACTCATGTGTTTCTTATATATGTATGATTCAAATTTCAATTAATATCAATTTCAATTGGTATATCCATTTCATACATACATATATATGATTTGATATTGCTTGTTCTATCTATACATCTCTAACATAAATTATTTCTAACTAAGTTAGATTTAGTTCTTAATATCAATTATTTTTCAATTAGTATCATATACAGGCTTATGCATTGTTTTTATTGGTATTTCATAAATAAGAGAGAAATTCTTATTTTATCTTTCAATTAGTTTTACTTAACTCCGTTAGTGCACTGTTCACTGCCTGTCCCAAGTCAGGATAAAGGAGGAGGGTTGTGGTAGGCCTGTGACAGTCAACGTAAAACATTGTCACATATTATGAACATGAACCAAGAACTAATTTTCGTTGGGGTGTCCCCTTACTGAGCGACGCGCTACATCGGAGCTCGGGTGTAGTGAAAAGTGGGCAAGGGTTGTTAGGTTGTCGTTCAAAATGACGCGCCACATTGGCGCCCGGATGTGGTGTCAAATGAGTAAGGGTTCTCACACTTTTATGAGCGGGTGAAGGTACAAAAAGTAGCAGCTCATGAATATAGGATTAGGTTAGCATCATGGAACATAGATTCTCTTACAGGTAGATTAGCAGAGTTAGTTGATCCTATGGTTAGACGGAATGTTAGTATTTTGTGTGTGCAGGAAACTAAGTGGGTAGGTGAAAAAGGTAGAATTATAGAGCCTTGGGGTTATAAACTTTGTTATACTTGTAGAGATAGAAATCGTAATGGGGTGGGTGTAATCATAAATAAACAATTGCTTGAGAATGTAGTGGAGGTTAGGAGAAAGGGTGATAGAATTTTACTAGTTAAACTTATTTTAGGTGGGGAGATTTTTAATGTTATTAGTGTCCATACACCACAAATAGGACTTGATGAGCCAGTAAGGGTCAATTTTGAGAGGATTTAGATGAGATTGTGCAAGGCATACCCATTAGAGAAAAGTTTTTCATAGGCGGTGACCTCAATGTGCATGTAGGAACTATCATTATGGATTTGATAGTGTACATAAAGGATTTGGTTTTGGGGAAAGAAATGAACCTGGTAACTCGATTCTAGATTTTGCTTTGTCATATGATTTGATCTTAGCGAATACTTGATTTAGGAAGAAAGAGTCTCACTTGATCACTTTTAGAAGTGGATTAAGTGCGAGCCAAATAGATTTCTTTTTAACTGAAAAAGTAGATAGAGGTTGTATGAATTATAAGGTAGTACCGGGTGAGAGTATAGTAACCCAACATACTCTTAATTTTAGATGTCCGGATTAGAAGGAGATTTAGAAAGATTAAACGTAAGTTAGATCCTAAGATTAAGTGGTGGTGGCTAAAAGAAGGTAACCAAGGAGTTTTTGTAAATCGAGGAGTACATGACGCAGATTGGAAAGCCCAAGATGATCCCAATACAACATGGAACAAAATTGCTAGCTGCATTAAAAGAGTAGCTAAAGATGTACTTGGTGAGGTATGGGGTGGTGCTCCACCATATAAGGACACATCATGGTGAATGAAGAGGTAAAAGCTGCCATTAAGATCAAATAAGACTCTTATAGAGATTTGAAGAAAAATTGTGATGGAGTGAGAGAGGTATAAGCTAGCCAAGAAGGAGGCTAAGAAAGCTGTTCAGAATGCAAGAGCTAAAGTATACAAAGAAGTGTATGAGAAGTTGGAGACCAAAGAGGTTGAAAAAGATATATATAGAATTGCTCGAATAAGGGAGAGAAAGACTAGAGACTTATGTACTGTGAGGTGTGTCAAAGATTAGGATTAGAAGGTTTTAGTTCGAGATGAATAAATCAAAGAAAGATGGAGAGAGTATTTTGACAAATTGTTCAATGGTAATTCTACCCAAGACTTGGATGCCCTTACCATTCAGTGCCAGGATATGAATCATAGTTATATGCGTAGAATTAGCGAATCTGAAGTTAAAGAGGCCTTAAAGAGGATGAAGTCAAGGAAAACTGTTGGCCCAGATGGAATTCCTATTGAGGTATGGAGATGCTTAGGAGAGGTGAGTGTGAGATGACTGAGAAACCTCTTTAACAAGATCTGGCTAACTAAAAAGATGCCAAATGAGTGGAGGAAGAGTACCTTAGTACCTCTTTATAAGAACAAGGGTGATATCTAGAGTTTAAACTATCGTGGAATAAAACTTTTGTGTCACACCTTGAAGCTCTGGGAAAGGGTCATTGAACACAGGTTAAGGCAGAATGTTACAATATTAGAGAACCAATTTGTGTTCATGTCGGGGCGATCGACAACAGAGGTTATTCATTTGCTTCGTTAACTTATAGATCAATTTCGAGAGAGGAAGAGAAATTTACATATGGTCTTTATTGATTTAGAAAAAGCTTATGATAAGGTGCCAAGAGAGGTATTATGGTGGACATTGATGAAAAAGGGAGTCCCCATCAAACATATTGACATAATCAAGGATATGTACGATGGAGTAGTGGCAACTATCAGAACTTGTGGAGACATAACAAGTGACTTTTCTATCACAATTGGATTGCATCAAGGATCTGCATTGAGTCCATTCTTATTTGCCATAGTGATGGATGAGCTTACTAGAGCTATTCAAAATGAGTTACCATAGTGTATGCTATTTGCTGATGATATTGTCCTAGTCGATGAGACGAGAGCTGGGGTAAATGCTAAATTGGAGTTATGGAGGCAAACTCTAGAATCTCGAGGTTTTAGATTAAGTAAGGCCAAAACTGAATATATGGAGTGAAAATTCAGTAAACAGAGAATCTGAGATTATAGTACTGTGAGATTAGATGGACTAGAAAACCGATGAGCAGTCATTTTAAGTACTTGGGTTCTATTATTCAAAAGGATGGGAAAATTGATAGTGATGTCAACCATTGAATCTAAGCTGGCTGGTTGAAATGGAGGAGCGCAATAGGAGTTTTATGCGATCGTAACATTTCGTTTTGACTGAAGGAAAAATTTTATCGGACTGCTATTAAGTCAGCTTTGTTATATGACACATAATGTTGGGCTATAAAGAGACATCATGCCCATAAGATGAGTGTAGCAGAGATGCACATATTTCGTTGGATGTGTGGTAACACGCGGAGAGATAAGGTGAGAAATGAGGATATTCGTACTAAGATAGGTGTAGCTTCTATAGAAGAGAAGATGAGAGAAAATCGGCTACGATATTTTGGTCATGTGCGACGTAGACCTATAGATGCGCCAGTCCGGCGAATAAAGCGTATCAATTTAGGGCAAGTTAAAAGAGCGCAGGGGAGACCGAAGAAAACAGGGATGGCGGTAATACGACAAGATATAGAGGCTAAAGGTTTTAGTGAAGGCATATTGCTCAATAAGAATCAGTAGAGAAAGCTGATCCATGTGCCTGATCCGGCGTAATTCTCTTTTGGTTCATGCAGCCTACCCCAAATACTTAGGACATATGGCTTAGTTGGTGTTGTTGAATTGGTTTTACTTTTCAATTGGTATCTTACTCCAGTCTTTATGATGAAAATTATTTTCTTTGGTATATGCTTACATTTTCAATATTGGTATCAATAATTTTAAATTGGTATTATTTTCAAATTGGTATCCTTATTGCAAAATATAGTGTTTACCTAAAATTTGGTGGTTACTTTCAATTGATATCATGTCCTTTTATTTGTATTAATTTATAAAAGATTGTTTCTTTCAATTGTTTCTTTCAATTGATTGTGTTTATTGGTATCAAATTTTTGTTTTAATATATGTTTGTTATTTATTTGTCTTCACCCCTTTGTTGATGAGTGACAAAAAAGGGGAGAAGAATTCAAGTTTATATATGCATATTTTACTATGTGTTTATGCATATATGTTGTTTTATTAGTACTTGAGCCTCATTGCATATCTTTATATGTTTATTGGCTATGCATATGTTAAGGGGGAGCTTCTAGGAAGCCTATCCTTAATGGATGCATATATAACCTCATAAGTTTTGTCATCATCAAGAGGGGGAGATTGTTAGCCCAGAGGCGTTTCACCTTAGTTTTGATGATGACTAACTTATGAAGGTTAGTTTACTACTAATCTTGTGTTTACATAGTTTTAGTTATTGATCAAGATATTAGTAGATGTTTAGTTTCAAAAAGGAGTTTTGGGAGTTAACACATGTTAATTCAAGAGCTCGCGCGTTAAGATCGCATCTAGCACTCAGATGGAGTCAAGCTCGTTGGATCGTGTTTGGATCGAGTCAGTTTGGACTTCGGTTTGTTTAGATCTTGTGTAAAGATAGATAGTGTTGATATGCTTAAGTTCACACACAAGTTTAATATGTTTGGTTTTCGGTTTAACCGGCTTTTGGATTTCTAGTTCAATATATGATTTTCATGAATAGATAGAATCAAAACAAGTTTACATAGTTTAATGTATATGAGATTTCATCTATATACATCTGTGCTTCACATATTTGGAAAAACTTATTTTGATGTTTTATTTCATGTATTTAGAGTTTTATAATTAACAAAACTTATTTTTAGATTTCATGTAAAAAATATAGATATATCTATTACATGTGTATTGGGTTTTATCCATACACAATATGCTTCAAATGTGTTTCAATATCATGTTTTTTGTATTTATGCAAGTTTTGGAGAAAACGGTTTTTCGTTTCAAAATCCAAGTTTTGGAAAATATGATTTTTGTGTTTGAGCCTAATTTCAATATCACAAAAATAGTTCAAATAGTTTGTAATATGTGTTGATTTTTGGTCACACATATTTGTTATTCAAATATTTTATAAGAACCTATTTTTGTGGAATTTATAGGATTTTATGAGATTTTATTGGAGTTAAAATATCTAAGTTTTCAATCCCTAATTACCTAGCCAGATCAGCTGGCGATCGACCGGACGGTCGACAGGGCCATTGGTCGGTCGACAGGGCCGGTCGACCGATGTGTACGAGAAACGTGCATAGGCCAGCCGAGTAGGCCGGTTGACCGCGCGTCGACTGACTGAAAACACCCAACTCTCGGGTGCGGCCGGTTGACTGGGCGGTCGACCGACAGGCTAGGCCCGGTTGACCGAGCGTTCGACCGATGCACAACGGTCAGAAAAATGACCGTTGGGCTGGTCGACCGGAAGGTCATTCTGGATCTTTCAGGCTACCAACGGCTCTATTTTTTAAGAGGCTATAAATTGTCATCTCTTGGGTTGTTTTTAACATGGTTTTTGAGAGCTAAATTTTCTATCTTTCTAAGTGGTTTAACAACAAGTTTAAAAGAGTTTTTGTGGTTAAAAGATTTATCTTTTTATTTGTTTTCAAGGGTTGGAAAAATTATGAAAAAATAGAGTATCTGGGAAATTGGTTTTGATCTCATTTCTATCTTCTTCTAGTATTTTTCCCAAGTGTTTTTCTTTGTGATTTGTTTTCCAAACAACTTGTTTTCTCGCACTTGAGCTATCATCTCTATCCTATCTATAGGATCTTGTTTTTGTGGGAAATATTGTTTGTGGTCTATTGTGGTCACCAAGGGTTGTTTGTGGTCTTTGAGATCACCAAGTTGTAATCTTTCTTTGCTTTGGGTTTGTGTTCATGCCTCTAGCGTAGAGGTGATTGTGGTTTGGCTTTGAGCCCTTATCCCTTTTTGTGTAGAGGTGGTTGTTGGTTGGCTTTGTGTCCATCCCTCTTTGTACAGAGGTGATTGTTGTTTGGCTTTGTGCCTTATCCCTCTTGTGTAGAGGTGATTGTTGTTTTGACTTTGTGCCTTATCTTTTGTGTAGAGGTGACTATTGGAGAGAGGAGTTGTGTACTCCTTTGTATTTGCAAATTTCTCAGTGGAGGTTCCCTGTGTGGGAGGTCCTGTGTGGACATAGTGAAAATTCTTCTGTGTGAAGGCGTGGACGTAGAGCAGTGGCTCGAACCTCGAAACATATCTCGGTGTTTGCCTTTGATTCACTATCTTTAAACTCTCTCTCTCTCTCATATCTTGCATTGCATCATATTGTTCATATCATATATATGCTTGGCATTGATTGTGTGCCTCACTAGTGCTGAACCAAGAGAGCTTCATATAGCACCTCAATTCTTATTTAGAGGAATTTAGAGGAGATAGTCCAGAACGCATAACTGGGAATTCGGCTACACTCTTTGGTTATACATAGTGTGTTGCAATTATTTTTTAATTCCGCATCATTTGTCATTAGATTAGCCATACACCTATTCACCCCCCCTCGAGGTGTATTTTCACAACCCCCGGCTAAGCCCTATGTTAAAAAAAAAAAATGCTCTTTTTGTAGCTTTCCTTCATGTATATTGCGAACTACCTTAGATTAGTTTTATAAGACCGATGTCTATAAATCCAACAAGATAGTTCAAAAGTTAATAATTGACCACAAGAGAAGACAACAAACCTTCTACATGATGATTTCAGCACCGAAGACCACCTCTTGACGATGTTTAATAATTAGGAGTTATTCAATGTTCTTGAAATCTTTTTTGTTTGTTTGTTTGTTTGTTTGTTTTAAGATTTTAGTTCAGTTGGTAGATAATTTTTCATTTCGAGATTCTATCCTGTTATGCATTTCCATTTACATCTTTTCTATTTTTCTCCATTCTTTTGAATGATTGAAATTGTTCTCCTGATTGATTATTTGTAACAGGCTAATGCACAGAAGCTTGCTGAATTCCTATTGTCTCATCCAAGAGTGAAGCAAGTTTACTATGCTGGACTTCCTAGTCACCCTGGTCATTTGTTGCATTATTCACAGGTACTTTTATGGAGACCAATCTCAAGATGAGAATTTGAAAGTGACTTTAAACTTATTTATGTGTATTTTTACAGGCAAAAGGTGCTGGTTCTGTTCTGAGTTTTTTGACAGGATCATTAGCTCTCTCGAAGCACATCGTTGATACTGTAAAATATTTTAGTACAACTGTTAGCTTTGGTAATCAGATTTTCTACTCTTAACCTTACCTAAATAATGCATGTTTATAGTTGCAATATATTCTGAATATATTGATAGATTCAATAGTTCACAAGGGTAACTGATTCTCAAGTACTTTGGCCATTTATTACTTGCTAGTTATTACTGTATCTTGTGGATTTTAGGTGTTAACAAAATTTTTATAGAGCATCTTATGGAGTAGTTGTGAAATTCATTTGTCTGTCAACTTTTTATTTGTAATTATTGACTGTATGCTAGTTATCTTAATTACACCTGAATATTGTTATGCACATATGTAATAAGATAAGGATTAATCATTTGACAACACATATTTTATCTTCTTTTTCTTTTGACTTCATATGAATAATTAAAATTTCAGAATATTTGTCTAAAAGTTTATTTCACAAGTTAGATGGGAGAAAACATTCTTGGAGTTATTGGTGAAACTTTGATAGTGATAGTTCAATATTAAATTATAAATGCTAGACAATAGTCAATCTATTATAGCTGTTATAACTTTGTTTATATTACTGATTGACCAGAACTATAGCCAATTCAGTGCAAATTGAGGGATTCTCAATGACATATTCAAATAAAATGAAGAGTTTTGTTTCACTTGCATGCGTTTTCACTCGCTAAAATGTGTATGTTTTCAAATGCCCTTCATGGTATGAGTACTTTGGTTCATGCCCTTACATGAACTAATGTATTGTTTTCTTTGAACTATATATGCAGTCTAAACTGTGCACTTTTATACGCCATTAAAGTATTGTAGTTAAGAGTGTGGGCCAGAACAAGATAAATTTTTCTAGTGGTTAAATAATGAAGAAAGTACCATGACGACGGGGGATTGGACATAGGTTAGGAGTTTACGCCAGAACAAGATAAATTCTTCTGTTTGATATTTATTATTCTTTTCCTTCATTCCCTTTCCTCTTTCACTAGTCCTTTGCACATCACTTTCATATATCGTCTTCACATATCATTAATTGCATTGTATCTCAATGTTCCCCGAGAATTAGCATTCAACCTTGTTCATCCTGCTTTATTATTGCACACCTTTGGTTACACTCACGTGCCATTTTTGTCCTTAAATTTACATGTCCTTGCAAATTTTCCTAAAAGCAAGAAAACATAAGAGTTATGGTTTTATCTCGATATGATCTTGGAACTTTCCTCTGAGCCTTGAACTCTCCTAAAAGCGAGGTCTTTGATGAAGGTCATAAGATGGACCAGGTATAGTTTGCTCCATTCGATAGAAAATGGGATTTCTCTTGATGTGATCTTGGAACTTTCCTCTTATGGATTTAGCAATGACCTTGAGCATGCACTATGGATTTAGCAATGATTTTGATGCTGTTCCTCAGACAAACACAATATAGTTAATACAGTACTCTAGTCAGTTAAAATTGATATTCAGTTAAAATTGATATTTTAAAGCTTTCTACTAACCTAGCTTAAACATCACAAAACTATTTGTTAGTCTAATTTCTACATTATCTCTTTCCTTTTTGTTGGTTTTATTTTATGGACATTTCTAATAAAATTTTTTCTGGTTGTAGGAAGTGTGAAGTCGCTGATAAGCTTGCCATGCTTCATGTCCCATGCAAGCATCCCTGCTTCAGTCCGTGAGACCCGGGGACTAACTGAAGATTTGGTTCGCATATCTGTTGGCATTGAGGACGTAGAAGATCTTATAGCAGATCTGGATTATGCTATTAGATCTGGACCCGTTTGAAAGCTATAAATATTGGGCATTCCACCATATCATTATCGATTGACCCATGGGCTTGTATTTTGTGTTATGTTTCTTCGGGTAAGCATGTCGGTGTAATTCATCACAAAATTTGAGTTATGAAGGGACAATCAGATTTTTGTATGCTAGTTTCAGTAATAATATTTTCCCTATTGTTGCAGTTACGTAGTGAAGTATTTTTGTATAAATTTTAGGAGTCGTATTTGACTCAAGGAATTTGTAAAAGAAACATTTCAATAGTTAGTGACACCAGAAAACAATTAATACTTTATTTGATATAGAAACTATGAAAAGTAACTGGGAGTAGGGAATGATCCTATAAAAGAACTTGAAAATTTACTAATGCTAAAAGGATACCAAGATGACTTATGTTTAACCGAAGTATCAGAGAGACAGGAAAAGTTATATAAAATTTCGTTTACATCAATAAAACTATAGAACTCTATCATAGTTTCCATCTCAACTGAAACCTTATTGTTACCCCCCCGGGCCTCGTGTTCTATCAGTTGTTTTTCTTTAATAACAAATTTGATGGGGATAGTTTGCTCTTTGATTTGTTTTATGTTGGAATTGGTGAATTGACTTTGTGAGTATGTTCCACAATCACTAGCTGTTGACCTGTTTATCTTGTATTTTACGTATGTTTCTTCTCTATAATCTCCTTTGATTGCATTTAAATTTCCATTTTATGATATTACATTGTTGTATGACTACACGTCATGTACAAGTAGGTCAAAACAGGTTGTTTTGGTGAATTTCTGACTTTTGACAATTGCTAGGTACTTGTATCCACTTGATTTAATATTTCTATAATTTTCTCTCTTTGTTCTCCTTCCTTCTTCTAAACTTTTCACTATGAATATTGTTCTCCATGAAGTAGCTGTTGAATTTGGCTGGTCAGCATTTTTTTTAGTTGCTGTTTGCCGATTTTTAATGGTTGTTTTAAGTATATTTCTCCTCTTTTCTCTCTGAAGGTCTAGAGTTTTTTACTGTGCTGTTCTTTAACTGGCATTGGTGCTGAAATGGTTAAACTTTGCAGTTGTCTATGTGTTGGAAATGCATGAATAACATATTCCCTTCCCAAACCACCTTTCATTGTCTATAAGTTTTAGCTTCTTGCATATATGATGCTATTTAACTTCATCATCGAACTGGGAGCATTTGGTGGTTGAGTATCACATTTGTCATGGAATTGGAAGATCTGGTTGGCTGGCTTTTCTTATGAGGGTAGTATACATTATTTTAGAAATTTACTAGTTCCCTTGATTGTTTTGCCTTTTCTTTTTCTTTTTTCTTCGAGATTTACATGCTAGCCATCATCGTTAAACGTAGAAATTTCTTCTGCTGCCACCATCTTCCTCATTTGCTAATCATTTTGATGAGGACATCACGCCAGTTGTCAGTTACCTTTTACGCCTTAGTTTATTTTGAGATGTGTTTTGTTTATCTTTCTTTTAGTACCACATCAGTTATATCCGAGAAGTTCACTTTGTAAGAGCCTGTATAAAGAGGCTCAACTCAATGAATAAGGGACATTGAATGATTAAAATTTTCTCAAATTATCTGACTTAATTCTTGAGTTTATTTGCTCTCGAGTTTTGGGGTGAGAAGCTCGCGTAAGGGGTAGAAACCCAAAATTTTATTCTGTTCTCAAGTTCAAATTTTGGTTATAATTTGAAGGTGATTGCGATCCAAGTTGGTTTTACATCATTTTGGTATCAGAGCCCTGGTTTCAGTCCCCTTCAAATTTTCCCTTTTCAAAATTTTCCCCAGATTTAGATCCATCAAAAAAAAAAAAAAAAATTCCGTCGAAAAATTCCTCCAAAATCTCAATCTCTACTGTACACCTCTCTTCTTCCTCTCCTCCACTCGCACAACGCCACAAAAAAAAAAAAGGTGTAATCGATTCCTCCACCCCAAGCCTGCCTCTTTGTAACACTTGCCTTAATTATGCATCCTTCTTTTTCCTAAATATTGATACTTTAAGGGGTGATGGGAAAAAAAGTATTCATGCTAGATACCCTACCTATTACATGTTTAATTGTGTGAAGGTACACAAGTAGGTATGTATGAGAATGAATATATAAGTATGTATATACTCATGTATGTATATACTCATGTATGTAGACATAGGAATACACCACATGTTGTTGACTTGCCACCATCTCTCTCACCATACTTGAGGTACATGTACCTCATGGAGAGGGGGGAAGGCATGGAGCTTTGTCATAGGGCATGGTGTAGGGTAGAGTGATGGGTTAAAGTTGGGACACTTGGCACATTTGTGTGGAGGGAAAGAGGCTATAAATAGGGGGGGGGGAATGAAGAGAGTTACCTCATTTGATAAAACCTCTCTCTCTTCATCCAAAGTCCCAAAACCTCTCCCTCTCTTCCCTTTTTCTGCAGCCCAAAACCAGCATCAAAACAGCCCCAAATCAGCAGCCAAAAACCAGTAAAAAAAACAGCCACATTCTCTTCACAAAAACCCTACTTTTCCTTCTCAATTCCCCACTTACTTTTCTTCAGTCCATACACAAGAAAAGGTTCCTTTTTCCTGTCTTAACTCCTCCCATAAAACCGATAGAACGAGTTAAAGGGTGATCTAGAACTGGAAGTTGAGGGGGAAGTGTCATTGGTTGAACGGTAAGGAAAAACACTCCTAGAACTCTACCCTCTTATTTTATTTTCGTTAACTATGAACTAATATTGGCGTTGTTATGACTTGTAGACTCCGTTGTAGCGGGAAAGCAAGCTTGAGAAGAACTTACCACTTCGAAGGGTGAGTAGAACATATGGATCCTAGTGTCATGATAAGTAGAATAAAGTTTGGAAAAATGAACGAAATTGTAAGGGATAAATAGACATAAAAGTGAAAGATAACCTCATGAGTATAAATTATAGGTTTGATTTATGTATACATATTCCTATGACAATCTCGTAGGAGTTAAGCTCATGGATGTTTAACACGGTAACCTACTACATGTTCTAGAGAAAGGGTTCTATAGATAAACATGACACATGACACCATGCACATATTTTTGGTCACGCATATTTTACGATGTCAAGATATGTTGGTTACCTCATAAAGACTCGCATATTTATGATTTCACCAATAGCTACCCATTCATGTTAATGAACCCCACAATAATGACATGTGTTAAAGTAAAGACTACGAGCTTGCATGTTGTCGTTATTTTATGTATCTTTACATATTGATAGTATATGATGAATGTGATTGTTGTATTTTGGAGGAAGGGACCGGGTTGAACCGGAGGTGTAAGTAGGGGAGATTATGCGGTTACGCATAGGAGGAAGGGACCGGTTGAACCGGTGGCGGTGGAAAGAGGAAATTATTACGTGGAATGACGTATCGGAGGAAGGGACCGGGTTGAACTGGAGGAGACCGAAGGGGGAGCCCAATGTTAGGGTTAATAAGTATATTGATGTGGCTAAGAAAGAAATTCTATGTTGAAATCATATATATAAATCCTTAAATGTTGAATCTGGAATAAATCCTTATACAAGCAAATTTTATGTAGGTTAGTCGACTAAGTCCCTGGGATTAGTCGACTATAGGTGTGATATATGGGCAGACAAACTGCTGGAAAACATAGTTAGTCGACTACAGACAGACTGTAGTCGACTATCCCCAGATACGGAGAGCAAACAGAGAGTTAACAACCTGTTTTGGATATAGTTAGTCGACTACAGTTGACTTATAAGTCGACTAATATATTGAGTAGTCGACTATAACAGAAGGGTAGTCGACTATAGGTGACATACAGAGAGCAACATACCCTTTTGACCCACACCTAGTCGACTATAGGGGACCTTCAAGTCGACTAGTGCATAAGTAGTCGACTACACCAGGAAGGGTAGTCGACTACATAAGTTCCTGGCAGCCAACAGAGAAGCAGATACTTTTGGATTGAATTCAGTCGACTATAGCTATAATATTAGTCGACTTATAGGTAATATTAGTCGACTATAGGATGATATAGTCGACTAATAAGCCCGGATTCTGTGTTCTAATTAGGTTCTCGGTTAATAACAAAATTGTATAAAAATGGGATAAAGACACACTTGTCAACAGGATGATTTAGCCCAGGTAGACTTACTTAATAGGCATGCTTAAATATTGTTTTACTCACTGAGATATCAAGCTCACTCTATTTCTAATTCCACCTCCAGGTTTGGACAAGGGCAAAGGACCCGCTTAAAGGCAATGTGCGGAACAAGCGCCATCTGAGCCATTGCATTAAAGTTGCTTTTGATATGTATATGACTGTGTATAACTATGCGTACTATTAGTTGGATGTTGTCATTAACTTGTAAACTTTAAAGTGCCTGGTGTTGACTCTAACTTTGTAATATATATATACTTTGATATGAAAATTTTTAGACTGTGTTTTCTTATGGGTTATCGGACCTTATGCGTTGGCATGGTAAGTCATGATTAGATCATACATGTTATCCTAGTGGAGCTTGATGCAATAGTATAGAGTTTTCTGATGTTAGTAATGGGAGTATTATATCTTGATGGGTCCCACGCTTGGATTATTGAGATAACTATGGTCAAACGAAAATTTTTAACTGGGACCGTTACAGTTGGTACCAGAGCAAAGGTTTATAAGTAGAAGGAGTAAGAGATGATGAAGTTGCTAGGTTATACGTACAGACATGTGATCATAGTTAGGTAGTGAGTTATATGTGACGAAATAATTATGAGTCGAGCGGTAATTAAGTATTTTCCTCGCATCAGAATCAGGGTGCCCGCACGTCCTGATCCGGGTGAGTTGATTAAGGGTGCGGGCTCGCAGTAAACACTTCTAGTGGGATGGGACACTGGGACGAGGAAATGCATTTAATTACCTATTGAACCTAAGTTATTCTAAAAACATGAGACTCACGAGTAGACTAAGGATAAGTATAATTGCACGTGTGTCTACATATGCTGATTCCTTCTGATTATAGTCAGACTATTTCATGGGCTTGAGATTGATACGACTTTTTATTTTACATGTAGATGGGGGACTCTGACATATATTGGCCAGTCTCTAGCTCAGATAGCTCCAGTGAGAGCTGGATGGCGGGTTCGATGGATTGGGGATATGAGTCGGACGGGACTGATCCAGAGGATATATTTACAGCCCCAGACCATGTAGATTATGAGGAGGTTGAGTCTCAGGCATCTAATGAGCCTGAGCCAACCATTGTCGATATAGGAAGCTTGGTAGGGGATTCGATTGAAGTAGCAGAGATAGAGCCCTCTAGCCCAATAGAAGAGGAGACCCGAAGAGGATTCACATATGGAGGCGTCTTTTGGGACGAAACGTGGGAAGATGACATGGATCTCTATGATGACCTAGACGACTGGTGCTGCGCAGGAGACGAATCACCGGGAGAAGACCCCGAGGAAGATATGGATGATAGCAAAGACAGTAGCAGCACTAGCGGAGATCCTAGTGGGGATACTCTACCCTATGAAGAGTGAACCTTTGACCCGACACTTTTGATGTATATATATGTATAGGCCTAGTATGTTAGATGATGGATATCCTTAGAGCTTGTTGTATATACCCTGGCACATCTCGAATGTATGCACATGGGTTAGTCCGGATATCCAAAAGGTAGGCATGTCAGATGTACCTATATATATATATAACAAGTTGCTTGTTGGTAAAAGTGATGTTGAATATAATATTAACATGATTGCATGAGACTAAAATTTTATCCCAAATTGATTTCAAATTGTGAAGTATGTTGATTAGACGCCCTTATCTTATAGGAGGGACGCATGGATCTAAACCAGCTACCACCCAATGAGTCCCTATCACTCGATGTGTCACACTACAGTGTGATGGGGAGCACACACCCGTGAACAATAATGAAGACTTTGAAGTTCAAATAGGAGGGAATGAGGAAACTCCAAGGGTGATGCCGGAATGGCTCGCACAATTAATGACCAAAGCGAGTAATAACAATTCCCACCGAGCACTGGAGCAGTTTCAGAGATGAAACCGCCCGTATTTGAAGGGGAGGCAGACCCCTTACAAGTCGAAGCATGGCTTCTCCAAATAGAGAAGATCCTAGACGTTATAAACTGCACCAATGAACAAAGGGTATCTTTCTCTTCCTTTATGTTCTAAAAGGAAGCAAAACACTGGTGGAGGGCGGTGAAGCATAGTATGAGAAATACAAGGGAATCAATCACTTGGGAATTCTTAGTGAACAAATTCACTAAAAAATACATCCCGGAGACGGCCAGAGATAAGATGGCGTCAGAATTCTTGGAATTACGTCAAGGCTCGATGAGTGTGTCCCAGTATGATCAGAAGTTCACTCAGTTATCCAGGTATGCTGATGCCTTGGTAAAGAGTGAAGCAGAAAGGACGAAGAGGTTCGTGAAGGGCCTAAGATCAGAGATTCGAGGCCGATTGATTCCGTTACAACTGAGGAATTATCTCCAAGTAGTGGAAAGAGCTTTGGAGGTAGAAATGGACATGCAAGAAGGTCAGGAAGATTGGGTGGAGGAAATTTCCACCTCTAAGCGCCCCCGATATCAAGGACCCTCAATGATGATGGCATCAGGATCCACCAGTGGCAAGGGGTCTGGGTTTAATACCACTTTTCAAAGAGGAGGAGGGGCCAGAGGCAGGAGAACATGGTTGAGGAACAGAGACACTCCCTCGAAAACACAAGCTACCTCTGCATCCCACCCCAGAATCTCGGAGGCTCCTTGGTGTCAGAGGTGCAGAGTAAACCATTTTAGAAACTGCCTCCTAGATAGAGCTTGCTTTAATTGTGGAGGGGTGGGACATTTAAAGAAAAATTGTCTGACAAGGCGCGGAGGCCAAGGGCAGAGTAGAGGAAGTGGGAGGCCAACCATGAGGACGAATCCTCCCAGAGGACAAGCCAGTAACTTCATGCAGCCCAGTAATGTTCCACGTCCTGCTGCAACTCAGTCATCGGTTCAGTAACCTCGGGTGCAAGGAAGAACTTTTGCATTAACCCACCGGGAAGCAATGGCCTCAAATGCAGTGGTGGAAGGTATGATCTCCATATCAGGACATATTGCCCATGCATTATTTGACCCTGGAGCTACTCATTCATTCGTATCTAGTGCTTTTGCTTATAAACTAAATCAAGTATCAAAACCCCTAGGATTTCAATTGGTTGTGTCCACACCCATAGGGGAAAATTTGATAGCTAGCACTAGATATATGAATTGTGAAGTGATAATTGGAGAAATGAAAACATCTATTGATTTGATTAAGCTAGGCGAAATGGAGTTCGATGCCATATTAGGAATGGACTGGTTGTCCGCCTGTAGTGCTCATGTGGATTGTAATAAGAAGAGGAGCATCTTTAAAATAGAAGGGGCTCCGGAGTTTATTTTTGAAGGAGTAAAAGATAGTCATGATATACCCCACATATCAGCCATCAAAGCCACCAAGTTAATGAAACAAGGGTGTCAAGGATTCTTGGCTTCAGTTTTGGATATCACTAGGACTGATATTAAAATTAAGACTATTCCAGTTGTGAATGAGTTCCCTGATGTGTTCCCGGAAGACTTACCAGGCCTGCCCCCAGATCGGGAAGTAGAATTTACAATAGATGTAATACCCGGTACTGCCCCAATTTCTAAGGCACCATATCGTATGGCCCCTGCAGAAATGAAAGAACTTAAAACTCAATTGCAGGACTTATTAGACAAAGATTTCATTCGGCCAAGTGTATCTCCCTGGGGAGCACCAGTACTATTTGTAAAGAAGAAGGATGGGAGTATGAGACTATGTGTTGACTATCGGGAATTGTATAAGGCAACTATCAAAAATAGGTACCCTCTCCCGCGAATTGATGACTTATTTGATCAACTACAAGGGTTTTGTGTATTTTTCAAGATAGACCTTAGATCGGGGTATCATCAATTGAAGGTCAAACCTGAAGATGTGTCCAAATCGGCTTTCCGAATAAGATATGGACACTTTGAATTCCTAGTCATGCCTTTTGGACTCACTAATGCCCCGGCAGCATTTATGGACTTAATGAATCGGATGTTTCAACCATATCTAGATCAGTTTGTAGTGGTATTCATCGATGATATTTTGGTCTATTCAAAGAATAAAGAAGATCACGAGAAACATCTTAAAATTGTCCTTCAAATCTTGAGAGAAAAGCAACTTTATGCAAAATTGAAGAAATGTGAATTTTGGTTGGAGCAAGTAGGGTTTCTTGGCCATATTATATCCAAAGAAGGAATATCAGTGGACCCGATAAAAATTGAAGCAATCCGAGACTGGCCTAGACCCACTAATGTTACTGAAGTTCGAAGTTTCTTGGGATTAGCTGGGTACTACAGAAGATTTGTGGAAGAATTTTCTCTAATTGTGGCACCGATGACCCAACTAACTAGAAAGAATAAGAAGTTTACATGGGGGAAGAACACGACATGAGCTTTCTGGAGGTTAAAACTAAGCTGACATCTGCTCCTGTTTTAATTGTACCTTCGGGGACTGAAGGATTTGCCATTTATAGTGATGCATCAAAACTGAGATTGGGATGTGTGTTAATGCAACATGGAAAAGTTATTGCCTATGCATCCCGACAATTAAAGATTCATGAAAGAAATTATCCCACTTATGATTTAGAATTAGCCGTTGTGATTTTTGCTTTAAAGATTTGGCGACATTACTTGTATGGAGTATCTTGTGAAGTTTCTACTGATCATAAGAGTTTAAAATACATCTTCGCACAAAAAGAACTGAATATGAGGCAGAGGAGATGGTTAGAACTAATGAAGGACTATGATATTACTATCCAATACCACCCTGGAAAAGCCAATGTGGTGGCTGATGCCTTGAGCCGGAAATCAGGAGGAACCATGGCCACTCTAATAACTCGTCAAGCAAGAATATTAAGGGATCTAGAAGAAATGCAAATAGAAGTGCGAGTCATTGATCCTTCTAATTCTAAGTATCAACTGAATCAAGTAAGTATCCAATTTAATCTATACGACAAAATCAAAGAGGCCCAACAAGGAGATACTCAAATAAAGAAGATTATGAAGAAGGTACAAGAAGGAGAACTCAAGGAGTTTCAAATAGAAGATGATGTACTACAATTCGGACGCAGATTATGTGTGCCAGATGTAGCAGAGATCAAAGAAGAAATAATGAAGGAGGCTCATAGTACACCGTATAAAGCTCATCCAGGGAGCACAAAAATGTATCAAGATCTGCGTCATAACTTCTGGTGGGAGGGAATGAAAGTAGACATTTCTAATTTTATCCACAAGTGCTTAGTCTGCCAACAAGTGAAGGCGGAACATAAGAAGCCCCCAGGTTTGTTGGTGCCTTTATCTATTCCTGAATGGAAGTGGTGTCAAATTGCTATGGACTTTGTCACTGGACTTCATCGGACGTCCCAAGGGCTAGATACAGTCTGGGTAGTGGTAGACAGACTTACTAAATCTGTCCACTTTCTGCCTATCCGGATCAATTATTCAATGGAAAGACTAGCTCAAGTATATATCCGAGAAATAGTTAAATTGCATGGAGTACCTGAGTCCATTGTATCAGATCGGGATCCTAGATTTCAATCTAGATTTTGAAAGAGCTTGTTCAAAGCTATGGGCACTAAATTGCAACTTAGTACAGCAGCACACCCCCAAACAGATGGACAGTCAGAAAGGACCATTCAAAAATTGGAAGATATGTTGAGAACTTGTGTACTAGATTTTGGGGGAAGTTGGGACAACTATTTACCCTTAGTGGAGTTTGCTTATAATAACAGTTATCAGTCCACTATTGGTATGCCTCCATTTGAAGCATTGTATGGGAGGAAATGTAGATCACCAATTTGTTGGGAGGAAGTTGGGGATAGAAGACTGTTCGGCCCTGATGTGATTCAAGAAGCTACTGAGAAGATCAAGTTGATCAAGGAAAGGATGAAAGCAGCCCAGAGCAGGCAGAAAGCTTATGCAGACAATCGCCGCAGACTACTGGAGTTTGAGGTGGGGGATAGTGTTTTTCTGAAGGTATCTCCAATGAAGGGAGTAAGACGCACCGGCGGTAAGAACAAATTAGCTCCTAGATATGTGGGTCCATTTGAAATATTGGATAAAATTGGACCGGTTGCCTATCGATTGGCCCTACCTCCTGCATTAGAGAGGATGCACAATGTATTTCACGTCTCTCAGCTGAGAAAGTATGTGCCCGATCCTGATCACATCATCTCCTATGGACCTCTACAAATACTAGAGACATGTCTTACACAGAAGAACCAGTGCAAATTCTTGATCGCAAGGAGAAACAATTGAGAAGCAAAATATTCCCTTGGTCAAGATCTTATGGAGAAATCAAAACATAGAAGAAGCTACTTGGGAACTGGAAGAGGAGATACGGAAGGCCTATCCACATTTGTTCTAAGGTACGTTAAGTTTCAAGGACGAAACTTCCATAAGGAGGGTAGAATGTAACACTTGCCTTAATTAAGCATCCTTCTTTTCCTAAATATTGATACTTTAAGGGGTGATGGGAAAAAAAATATTCATGCTAGATACCCTACCTATTACATGTTTAATTGTGTGAAGGTACACAAGTAGGTATGTATGAGAATGAATATATAAGTATGTATATACTCATGTATGTAGACATAGGAATACACCACATGTTGTTGACTTGTCACCATCTCTCTCACCATACTTGAGGTACATGTACCTCATGGAGAGGGGGGAGGCATGGAGCTTTGTCATAGGGCATGGTGTAGGGTAGAGTGATGGGTTAAAGTTGGGACACTTGGCACATTTGTGTGGAGGGAAAGAGGCTATAAATAGGGGGGAATGAAGAGAGTTACCTCATTTGATAAAACCTCTCTCTCTCTTCATCCAAAGTCCCAAAACCTCTCCCTCTCTTCCCTTTTTCTGCAGCCCAAAACCAGCACCAAAACAGCCCCAAATCAGCAGCCAAAGACCAGCAAAAAACAGCCACATTCTCTTCACAAAAACCCTACTTTCCTTCTCAATTCCCCACTTACTTTTCTCCAGTCCATACACAAGAAAAGTTCATTTTTCCTGTCTTAACTCCTCCCATAAAATCGATAGAATGAGTTAAAGGGTGATCTAGAACTGGAAGTTGAGGGGGAAGTGTCATTGGTTGAACGGTAAGGAAAAACACTTCTAGAACTCTACCCTCTTATTTTATTTTCGTTAACTATGAACTAATAATGGCGTTGTTATGACTTGTAGACTCCGTTGTAGCGGGAAAGCAAGCTTGAGAAGAACTTACCACTTCGAAGGGTGAGTAGAACATATGGATTCTAGTGTCATGATAAGTAGAATAAAGTTTGGAAAAATGAACGAAATCGTAAGGGATAAATAGAAATAAAAGTGAAAGATAACCTCATGAGTATAAATTATAGGTTTGATTTATGTATACATATTCCTATGACAATCTCGTAGGAGTTAAGCTCATGGATGTTTAACACGGTAACCTACTACATGTTCTAGAGAAAGGGTTCTATAGATAAACATGACACATAACACCATGCACATATTTTTGGTCACGCATATTTTACGATGTCAAGATATGTTGGTTACCTCATAAAGACTCGCATATTTATGATTTCACCAGTAGCTACCCATTCATGTTAATGAACCCCACAATAATGACATGTGTTAAAGTAAAGACTACGAGCTTGCATGTTGTCGTTATTTTATGTATCTTTACATATTGATAGTATATGATGAATGTGATTGTTGTATTTTGGAGGAAGGGACCGGGTTGAACCGGAGGTGTAAGTAGGGGAGATTATGCGGTAACTCATAGGAGGAAGGGACCGGGTTGAACCGGTGGCGGTGGAAGGAGGAAATTATTACGTGGAATGACGTATCGGGGGAAGGGACCGGGTTGAACCGGAGGAGACCGAAGGGGGAGCCCAATGTTAGGGTTAATAAGTATATTGATGTGGCTAAGAAAGAAATTCTATGTTGAAATCATATATATAAATCCTTAAATGTTGAATCTGGAATAAATCCTTATACAGGCAAATTTTATGTAGGTTAGTCGACTAAGTCCCTGGGATTAGTCGACTATAGGTGTGATATATGGGCAGACAAACTGCTGGAAAACATAGTTAGTCGACTACGGACAGACTGTAGTCGACTATCCCCAGATACAGAGAGCAAACAGAGAGTTAACAACCTGTTTTGGATATAGTTAGTCGGCTACAGTTGACTTATAAGTCGACTAATATATTGAGTAGTCGACTACAACAGAAGGTTAGTCGACTATAGGTGACATACAGAGAGCAACATACCCTTTTGACCCACACCTAGTCGACTATAGGGGACCTTCAAGTCGACTAGTGCATAAGTAGTCGACTACACCAGGAAGGGTAGTCGACTACATAAGTTCCTGGCAGCCAACAGAGAAGCAGATACTTTTGAATTGAATTCAGTCGACTATAGCTATAATATTAGTCGACTTATAGGTAATATTAGTCGACTATAGGATGATATAGTCGACTAATAAGCCCGGATTCTGTGTTCTAATTAGGTTCTCGGTTAATAACAAAATTGTATAAAAATGGGATAAAGACACACTTGTCAACAGGATGATTTAGCTCAGGTAGACTTACTTAATAGGCATGCTTAAATATTGTTTTACTCACTGAGCTATCAAGCTCACTCTATTTCTAATTCCACCTCCAGATTTGGACAAGGGCAAAGGACCCGCTTAAAGGCAATGTGCGGGACAAGCGCCATCGGAGCCATTGCATTAAAGTTGCTTTTGATATGTATATGACTGTGTATTACCATGCGTACTATTAGTTGGATGTTGTCATTAACTTGTAAACTTTAAAGTGCCTGGTGTTAGACTCTAACTTTATAATATATATATATACTTTGATATGGAAATTTTTAGACTGTGTTTTCTTATGGGTTATCGGACCTTATGCGTTGGCATGGTAAGTCATGATTAGATCATACATGTTATCCTAGTGGAGCTTGATGCAATAGTATAGAGTTTTCTAATGTTAGTAATGGGAGTATTATATCTTGATGGGTCCCACGCTTGGATTATTTAGATAATTATGGTCAAACAAAAAATTTTAACTGGGACCGTTACACTCTTCCACCTCGCACCGTCGCCACTGCATCAAGAACTCAGGCTCCACTTTCCCTCGCTGCCTTACCATCCGCGCCTCCGCCGCCGCCGACACCCAATGCCAGGAAGCCGCTGCCGTTCGCCGCCATCACCATCGGCAATCAACGCCGCCATCATCATCACCGAAGATCTCCAGACTCGCAGCCAATTCCTCCTCCCTGCCTCCGCCGGCCATTCCCCGTCATCATCCACGCCTGCCACCGCTGCAAACACCCCTACGTCACTGTCGTCGTGCCTAGGGCCAGGCCCTGCGGGCAGATCGAAGGGAAGAAGAGGTGATCGGACTCGCCGGTGCTCCCCGATCCACGTCGTCCTCTCCCCAGGCTCGTCGGCACTCCCAGATCCACATCGTCCTCTCCCTAGGCTCGTCGAAGCTTCCGGAGACTCGATTCGACATCATCGGTGCAGGATCGGCCCTCGCCATCGTGTTTTGCCATGTCGCGTCGCTGCCATCGTCAGATCCCCTCGCCGCTTCTGACGACTGTCCCAGATCTCGCCGGCGAAGCTTCAGCGACCTCCGCCAAACTCTGACCTACCTTCTCCGCCACAACTCGTCGAAGCTTCGTCGCCTTTCCCAAAACCAGATCTCCTCTCGTTGACGAGCTCCTCCAATCAGTTGCCCGAACTCATCGCCGTCGTCTTCCGTCGCCGCTGACATCTCACTGTTTCAAAACTCTCTGCCCTAGTTGCGAGAGCGGAGGCGAAGAAGTTGGGTGTCGGGTGAAGATTTCATCAATGCCCGTTTTATAAATCCAATTGGACTCGGGTGTGGTCAACCAGGTCTTATTCAACACCCGACCGCCCCCGATTGGGTTTGGATTTGGGTAATCGGGTTTACTCGAAACCCGACCCGAACCAGGGCTTCTACCCGCTCCAGCTGAGCAGACCAGGTCGGTTCTGAACCGGGTCTGGCTCAATTAGGATCAAGACCAAACCAAGTCTGGTTCAATTCAGTTCGGCTGCAGGTCGTATCTTTTGGAGGCCATTTAGGGCTCGTTTCAAGCCCGATTCGAGTCGTTTTTGAAGCAGCGGATCCGTAGAGAGCAACACTACACATCTACAGCCTTTATATCCTAGTTCAAGCTTTGGTCATCTGCCAGGTTCAGCTCAGCAGATCAGCGCACCAGAGTTTGTTTCTGCCCAGATTAAAGCCTGATTTGCTCCATTCTCGAGGTGATATCCTAACTTGACCTAAATTGCAGCACACCGTTCCCAGGATACGTACCCTGATACGTGTCCCAAATTTTTTTCGACTGTATTGTTCAATTTTCTTTCAGTATTTACTTTTGGGTTGTGATTACTTAGTTTATTTAGTATCAGATCTGGATTCTCAGACCTAGAGTAAGCCCTGACCCAGACCGGGAACCCAATACCAGCCAGCAGCCCGATTTGACTTTTTGATAGTCCGATTTGATTGATTTTAGTTTCAGAGACTGTTTTCTAATATTTTAGATTTTTCATGATTTTCTGAAATTTTCTAGAATTTTTCTGCAAAATCTCCAAAACCAGTGTCGGTCGGCATCACTGACTGATTCCCGGATTTTTAGTTTTCAAATGGGATTGAATTTTCAAAAACGACTTTTACAGTACATCTTAAAATATCATTTTCTATCTAAAAACATTTTTTGAGATTTTTCTAAATTTATCAAAATTTGACCGATTCTGGTGTCGGCCGGTATTGCCGGAAGATTCCAGGATTTTTATTTGAAAACTACATTGTATTTTTTGAATCCAATTTCACTGAGTATCTTAGAATAATATTTGCTATTTTTGAGAATTTTTCGGAACGATTCTGAAATAGTCGAATTTTTGCCTTATTAAAATAATAAAATAATTTGCCGTTCTTTCCTTTTCTTGCTTTTCCCTCTCAACTCCTCTACTTATTACTCCCAGAATATTTTATTGATTTTATTATTTAATAAAATATTTTTTATAATTTTTTTACTATTTCTTTTAAAATTTTCCCATTTTCCTTTCATTTTCTTTCATTTTCTTCTTTTCTTTTCTTCTCCTCCACTCCACCTCTTCTCCCACGCCAAAGCAACCGACGCAGCCGCAGCAGGGAGCAGGGCATCATGGGTTAAGCAAACCACTCCCTCCTCCATCCCCATTCATCATATCAAATTCCTATATCTCCATTAAATCCTCTCATTTTCCATCCTTCTCCTTTCAATTTTTCAAATCCCATTTCATCTTCAACCAAAACCAAACCCAACTCATCCCCACCATCACAACTGCCGCCTCCACCATCACCGCCGCCGCCGGCGCCGCCCTAGCCACCGCCGCCGCACCTCCCACCTTCCCTTTTCCCTTCCCCATTTCCATCAACCCCAAATTCCACCTCCTTCTCTTCAATTCCACAAAACCCATCACCATTACAACCTTCATCTCCTCCAAAATTCAACATCACCATCACCAATTCCACCACTCTAACCACCCCATCACCACCACCTCCTCCTCCTCTAACTCCCCAACACCACCAAACATCACCACCACCACAGCCACCACCACCAACTCCAACAACAACAACAACACCACCACCACCACACAACCCCCTCCTCTCCTCCACGGGCGCGCGCGCGGTCCTCCTCTCCAGTGCCGCCGCCGCCAGGCAGGCCGGCCGCCGGGCCACCGCCGGCGGCCGGCCAACCCCCTCCCCTCCTCCTTTTCCTCCTTTCTTTCTTCCTTTCTTTCCTTTCATTTACCTCTCTTTATTTCCCTAAAAACTCAAAATTCCTACATTCTCTAAATACCCCCACCTCATTCCTAAAACTACTTCCCTATATTTACACCCAATAACCCTCTCCTTTAAATCCTAATTTATTTCTAAATACACCATATTTTCTCTCTCTTTCTCTTTCTCTCTCTCCTTCCTACAACTTTCTCTCTCCTCTCTCATTCCCTCTCTAATATTCATATAAATATTTATAAATATATATTTTAATATATATAACTTTGGGCTAGTGACTTGCTCATACGGTTCGCCGATTCTGGACTTTTAACCGGTATTTTACCCCGGTTTCAGGCGAGTACTTTTTAATACACTTAAAAACAAATGCTCTTGTATTTAAAGCATGGAATTGATATGTGGATATTTTAGCATGCCTAGCACTTATTACCGTAATTTTAGTACACGATATCATGCTATGCGAGTTAACATATGATGTTGCACTCGGTATTTACCCGACCCTGGGCATTTATACTTGACACGTGACATCTGACACCGGCACTTAGTATTTTCACCGGCACTCAGTATTTACACCGGCACTTAGCATGCTATACTTGATATATGATTTATGACATCGGCACACGGTATTTACACCGGCACACGGTATTTGACACTGATATTTGCCATGCTATATTTGACACTGATACCTGCTATGCTATATGTGACACATGATACCCGACACCGGTACTTGCCATGCTATATTTGACATATGATACCCGACACTGGTACTTGTCATGCTACACTTATCACTTGATATTAGACACCGATACTTGATATGTCATACTTGACACCTGCTCCTGACACACGGTGTATGATATGCTTTCATGTGGTACAAATACCTGGACTTGACATCGTGACTCTTGACCGGACACTACCACCCAGATACCTGTGTATTGTATGACATATTCATGACTATCACTTTTATGGGGACATGACTTGACTATTATATTATTACCATATATTTGGTACTCCTGCACTCCTGTATACTTGAACCCCTGAAATAGGGAGGCTCTTGACATTACTCCTGATACCATACTCCTGTTGATCCCCGTAATAGGATAACCATGAATATAAGATTACTATGAATACTCTGCGGACATTATCACTGGATAAATTATAATAATTAGACAACTTACGCCGGGATGGGGAAACTGATGAGTACCGATATAGTCCTCATGTTTATGATGGTCTTATAGTGTCGCGCGGCCATATACTTGGATTCGACCTGGAGGCCACTAGGTGTTTCCGTGGGGTGTACTAGCACCCCTACTCCCTTACCTGCCGGGTGTACCATAAGCCCCTGGGCCTATTCCTGTGGGACCGGTGACATCCTATTCCTGTTCGGGCGTACAATAAGTCCCGGTACCTAGCGGTACGTTCCGGCTCAGCACCGGATACTCCTTGACCGTTGTCCCGGGTATGTACGGGACCCATTCTAAGCATGGTTCGTCGATATTCATCAATTTTCAATAACTTACTCTCGGATCTGTATGCTGAGGTATGTGGGATAGGACATATACCGACGTATACAAATCAGATGGGTCTTAATAATTTAATAATAACATGTTCCTGATACATGACTAGGTATACTCTTAGTTTATACTGCTCACTACTTAGACATGTGTTATCTTGTAGGATTACTTAATTGCTTTCATACTATTTCATTATTATATTGTGAAGGCAAAGACAGATTATATAAACTCAGATTACAGTGACGTGAGGTATAGGGTATATATATGAGGGTTTTCTTATTTGGATTATTCCTTCGACGTACTAATCTCACCGATCGGTAATGTAAGCTTATATAACTGATTTTCCTGTAATTATTTACTTACTGTCTTATTTCATGTTGATACATGCTTATATTCACGATACACATTTCCTGTACACATGTATCTGTTATGCACGCCACCTGGCTTTATTGTATGTACTCGCTGGGATTGCTAACAACACTGAATTCTCATGTCCAGATTTTAGAGCCTGGATCATGGTGGATTGGCTGTAGTAGATCAGAGTGCGCAGCGGATCCTCCCGTGGTGGTCAGAGTGTAGCAGAAGTTTGGTCGTCGTCATAGTTCTCCTCCCAGTACCTCTCCTATTTGGCTCCCGAGGCCCTCTTGCTACTACTGAGCACCTCTCTGTTTTTGTATATCTCTTCATGTCTTATGTACTTTTGTATTTTCTGGTAATGTAACATTCATGTAATGTTGTATCATTCTCTGTAATAATAATGTACTTGCGCTATTTTTGTTGGAATGTATGTTATCACTGTGCTCCCGTCTCTGATTCTTACCTGTACTGATGCTTAGCGTATATACGTGAGGGTATTTCTGACCTGCGTATATACGTCGCAATAACGTCTCCGTACCCGCCGGGTCGGGGCGTTATATAAATCGTTAACTATTAGATTACTTGCAACTACTATATGGATTACTATAATTTGTTGGTTGAAATGCTATTTGCTTCGATCTAGTGGTTGCATCAGTATTTATCAATTTTCATCATTTTAGGAATGCATTTTTCTTTGCATTTAGAACTTAAACTTTAGGGTATTTTTTTTATTATTTAGTGCATATATTTAGTTTAATTGACTATAGGGTTCTCCACTGCATCTGCTTGTTTGCTTGAGCCATCATGACTAGTCAGCAGTATAGGGACCCCCACTTAAACCAGCTACACAATCTCCATCAGGGTCATATGTCCGTTCATGATTACATTGCCATATTTAAGGACTTAACCCATCGTAGTGAAGTGAGAGAGCACCTTCTGAGACCTAACTAGGTTTGTTTGGGGTTTACGACCTAAAATAAAACGTGCTATGATTACTGCCCCTATGACTTAGACACTGTTGAAGATGCCTATGATGTTGCATTAAAGTTGGACATGATTTTCAAAACCTTGGTCAATACTAAGGCCAGGTGTTCTAAATGTGAGGGATATGAACATTATGATTATCAATGTCCTTCGGAGAGTCAACATGTTAGAATTGTATCAAGTGATGAAGTTGATGTCTCGAAGGTTATTAAGGAAGTCCACGTTTCTCCTAAGACTGTTAGTATAGACACAATAGTTGGTGCCGACACACTAGTTATTGATGAAATTCACATGTCTAATAGTGCCAGTGATGACGTGAATGAGATAGTTGAGACTACTACATTGCATTTTCTTGTTGCATACATTGATGATATCACTAGACTGATAACAATTTACAATGATACCCACAACTTTGCTACGTACCCATATAGTACTTTGCAGGAATTTGCGGTTGATAATAAGATGATGGTTATGAGTCGCTCTGAGGCTGTGAGGAAGTTGCACGCTTGGCCTAAAGATTTCGATAGGGCTCTGAAGATGATTGCTTTCATTGCTTGCGAGTTAGATAGCCCATGGGATCCTGGTATTAGTTCCGTCTTCAGCAGGGATGATGCGCCTTGATCTACTCTCTATGTCTTGATCAAGCTGCCGTCTTTCACAGCCAACCCGTTACAGAAAGCAGTTCCACCTCCGCCGCCATGGTATCAACACGACGTACCAGTAATGCTGCCACGACCACCACCTTGGCCCGATTGATATGCTTCGTGAGGAAAGTCCTCACTCGACAGGGTCGGGTTTCTCCCACCCCGGGGGAATTGATGAGGACATCACGTCAGTTGTCAGTTAACTTTTTATGCCTTAGTTTATTTTGAGATGTGTTTTATTTATCTTTCTTTTAGTATCACATCGGTTATATCCGAGAAGTTCACTTTGTAAGAGCCTATATAAAGAGGCTCAACTCAATGAATAAGGGACATTGAATGATTAAAATTTTCTTAAATTATCTGACTTAATTCTTGAGTTTATTTGCTCTCGAGTTTTTGGGTGAGAAGCCCGCGTAAGGGGTGGAAACCCAAAATTTTATTTTGTTCTCACGTTCAAATTTTGGTTACAATTTGAAGGTGATTGCGATCCAGGTTGGTTTTACATCACATTTTGGTCTGTCTCTGGCTACACTATACGATCTTGTGGTTATTTATTTATTTTAGTTGATATGTTAATGATTAGCTGCACCTAATAAGAGGCTGAGGTAGAGAGTTCTCATGATCTGCATACAATACATGCATGGTGACAGCATATCTCTGGAAAGCATTCTTCCCCACTGTTGAGAGAAAGCAAATGTATGTCTCACTGTTGGTTATTGCAAGAAAGTCATCTCCTTTCTGCTCAAAATTTCCCTGTACATCTTGGCACATGATTACTTCTGTTGTGTAACTTGAAGTACCAACAAAACCTCTTCTTTTGTTTGTTGACTAAAAATCCCTGTTCCATGTTATATTTGAAATCTATGTTACTAGGGAGCATGCATACTTCAAAGAAGCAGGTGCATCTGTGTTGGATACGCATGGAATACTCCAGATTTGGTGGAAATGAGTCGGGTACCTTTTATCTTCTCTCTTTTCTTTAAATCTAACATTTATGATCGATCCTGGATGTGTCAGATATGTATTCACTTAAATTGATATCTAAGTGAGATATCTTACCATGCAATCTTATTTGTGGCATTTTTTTTTATGTTAATTGCCATTTTTGTAAATAAATAAATATAAGACTTTTTGAGCAAATTTCATCATAGATTACTACATGAGAATTTTTCTGTTTCTTATTTTTATTTATATGAAAGATGAATCTGTTGGTTACTAGTTTGTTATCTGCAATACTGATTCTGTGGTGGGATATGAACATGTAGTGTATTAGTGCACACATTGTTATCAGTTTTTAGGTTTATTTAGGTTATGCATGCTTCAGCTTTCTTGTTGTTTTTTGTTTATGTATTTTTGTTTATAAAAATAACTAAAATCACTATTGTATTTTTTTTTCCATGTGTGTATATATACTGTATCATATCTTTCTGTCCGTAATTATGTAACTTAGTTGCTGAAATTTCTTTGATTGTGAAGTTCTACAATTTCGAAAGTGAAACAATAGTTGTTTGGTTACAAGAACGTCAGATATAGATGAATACTGTTTTGATATTATAAGAAAATAGAAATAAATCACGAGATCTGAAATTCGTGCTGAATTACCACTTTCCGTTTTCTTGAATTTATGTATGAGATTTCAGATCCCTTTTTAACACCTATTCTGTAGTCAAAATCAAAATATTCTGATTAATCTTTTGATCCAAACAGAACCAAGGTCTGCGTGTATTCATCGAAAGGAACAAAAAGGAGCTCAAAATATGCTAACTGTTCCAGCTTCTTTGATGTCTTGGGCAAGCTTAAATTTAAACAAACTTGGCATTATGGTTGAAAGCATGTAAAATTACTGAAGGGTTGCTAGCATTTAGCTACACGATCTTTATCTTACAGTAGCTTTTTTTTAATAAAAGTTTTATTTTCATTTCTCATCTTTCAGCAGCGAATTATATGGCGCTTATGCTTAGTTAAAGCACTAATCATACATGGAGATGCGTTGCAGAGGTCAGTAAAAGTATTCTATTTCTCAGTGGGCACTGGACTAAGCAAAACATATACTTGCATATGATCTTACTGCATTAATCAGATCTTTGGATGTTTTTTTTGGTAGTCCTTTTATTTACCCATAAAATTTGATTCAGATTATCTATAAATATGTTATGGTAATTTATCTTTCTGATTTGATTAAATTTACCCTCTGTTTCCACTTTGCCTATTGCCCCTCAAATATCATTAAGTTAAAATTTCCTAGTTCTGTTACTTGAATTGTGAAGAAAAAGGAAAAATAAAGAGTTAACCTGCAGCAGATAGGTGTTTGGGGAGCTGTGCCTTTGTTAGTCTTCTTAATTATAAACTTCTAATGGTCCATTTAATCCAACCTCCTCCTGTATGCATCAGTTTTTTTGGGTTAATTGCAGATATACCTTCTGTATTATAGACAATGGAGCAGATATACTCCCTCAACTATTTTATTAGCAGAGAGACCCCCCAGTTTTCATATTTTTAAAAAAAAAATTCAAATTGGGTTAATTTCCTATGAGGAAGGGAAGCAATTAATATAAAAGAGTAATATTGCTAAAAGGTAGTTTGGGAATTAAAAAAATGAAATTAACTCAATTTGAAATAAAAAAAATGAAAGTAGGGAGTCTGTCTTCTAATAAAAGAGACGAGGGGTGTATCTGAGTGTGTACATGCAGTTAATCCTTTTTTTTTTTTTTAAATGTTGGTGCACACTGTTTTTTTCACTTGGGTTATGACTGAAAGTAAACACTTTTGTTTTTATTTTCACTAATTTTCTTTTCTTCTTAATCCTGCTTTTCTGATCTATATTTGGCAAATGATTTTTTGCAGATTGCTGGGCAGTCATTGATTCTTATCACTGTTTTCTTGGCCGAGCTGCAAATGTCTGTTCTACAGTATGCGTGTTTTTTTCTTTCTTTGTTTTTTTTTTTTTGGGTGCTTTTGGGTTGAGTTGTTTATGATGTACAAATTATCACTTTGTCAACTGTTTCGAGGTTTATCTCATCTTCTGTTTTCAGGCTATTCTTATCTTCACTCTTTTGCAGAAAATCTTGCAGATATCTCATATGTTTCTACTTATGTAGCTTGAATACTTCTATTTTGAAGCCGTGGTTGTATCTAAAATGTGTCCGGTCCGTGTGTCGGACACACGTGTCGTCTCACGACTTCGAGCATTTCACCACCCCTCAAAGCCTCGAGGTCGGAGGTGTTGATGTATGCCAAGGCGCCCCCATAAAAGAGGATGGGAAATAAGTACTGCAAATGTCACAACCACCGCGGTCATTATACCAAAGACTGCATCCACCTCAAGAACGACATCGAGAGGCTTATCAAGCGACAAGAGCCAAAGAGCCGATCGCCTTCTCTCACGAAGATCTGGATGGGGTCAAGTATCCTCATTGATGCCGCTGTGGTGTTCACGGCGGTGATTGGAAATTTGGAAGTTCGTCGACTGTTGGTCGATGCAGGGAGCTCGTGCGACATCCTATTCATGTCCGACTCCGAGCAGTTGGAAATATGCTAGATGAGACTGGATGACCCTACTAAGGGGCCTTTAATTGGGTTCACAGGACATTCAGCCCCCACAGCGGGGACAATCGATTTGTCGATGACCATAGGAGAAGGGAACCCGACAACGACGGTCATCTCGGTCCGCCTACAAGGGCATTATCGGCTGAACATCCTTACATGCCATGGAGGACGTGGTGTCTACCTATTACCAGATGGTGAAGTTTACGACGGACCAAGGTGTAGGTCGGGCACAAAGTGATCAGAAGCAGTCCCGAGCTTATTTCCTGGCGGCAATAGGAAGCATGGAAGTCGGAGAAAACCTGCTGGCTGAAAGCCTCTGACATGAGGGAAGAATTGCAGAACAAGGACTGTAGCACCCCGTTCTCGGGATACGCACCCAGATGCGTGTCCCAAATTTTTTGACCGCATTGTTTCAATTTTCTTTTAGTATTTGTTTTTGAGTTGTGATTGCTTATGTTATTTGGTATCGGATCTGGATTCTCAGTCTTAGAGTCAGCTCTGACCTGGACTGGGAACCCGATACCGGCATATCGTCCGATTTGACCTTTCTGATAGTCCGATTGATCGATTTTAGTTTCAAATACTGTTTTCTAATATTTTAAATTTTTCATGATTTTCTGAAATTTTTCAGAATTATTTTGCAAAATCTTCAAAACAGGCGTCGATTGGCATCACTGATCGATTCCCAGATTTTTAGTTTTCAAATGGAGTTAAATTTTCAGAAACGGCTTTCACATTACTTCTTAGAATCTCATTTTCTATCTAAATACATTTTTCGGGATTTTTCTAAATTTATCAAAATTTGACTGATTTTGGTGTCGACCGGTGCCGCGGAAGATTCCAAGATTTTTAATTTGAAAATCAGATTGAATTTCTCAAATCCGATTTCACCAAATATTTTAAAATAATATTCACTATTTTTGAGAATGTTTCGGAGCGTTTCTGAAATAGTCAATAAATAATAATATTATTTTCTGTTCTTTTCTTTTCTTGCTTTTTCTTTCTCCACTCCTCTACTTTATACTCTCAGGATATTCTATTAATTTTATTATTTAATAATATATTTATTTATTAATTTTTTTCTTATTTTTTTCCTTTTTCTTATTTTTTCTTTTTCCCTTCTTTTCTTTTCTTTCTTTTTTTCTCTTCTCCATGCCTTGCTCCCCCATACTCTGCCGACCTTTCCCTGGACCCCAGCAGCAACAACAGTTTGCAGCACCTTCCCCACTCCTCCCCCATACTCTCCCCCCCTTTCTATTTAATTTTTCTTTCTTCTTTCCCTTTTTCCCATTTTTTTTCCTCCATCTTCTTCTTCATCTCTCCCACCAACTCTCCTCAACCACCGCCGTCTCCACCATCACCGCCGCCCCTAGCCGCCGGCGCCGCACCCCCCACCTCTCCACTTTCCTCCTCTCCAAACTTTCAACCCATCTCCTCCAATTTCACTAAAACCCATCACCTTATCTTCCTCCTCTTCTCCAAAATTCTCCACCAATTCCGCCAAATCCTCCACTTCCACCACCACACCACCATCTCCTCCTCCTCCAACTCCCTAACACCACCAATCACCACCAACTACCACCATCAACCTCCACCAACCCCACCTCCTTCAACAACAAACAACAACAACAAAAAAACTTCACCCCAAGCACCTCCTACCCGCGCCCAAGGCTGCGCCGCCCCCTTCCCCGGCGGCTCCGCCGCAGCCCCCTGGCCGCCGGCCAGCCTCCCCCACTCCCCTCCTTTCCTTTCTTTCTTTCTTTTCCTTCTTTCGCTTCTTTCTTTCTTTTATTTCTTTCCCTTTTCTTCTTTCCACTTTACCCCCACTTTAATTCCCTAATTACCTCTCCATATTTTCCAACATACCCCTCTTCTTTATTCCTTTATTTTTTCTCTGTTAAGCATATCCAACACACACACACACTCTCTCTCTCTCTCTCTCTCTCTCTCTCTCTCTCTCTCCCCGTCCTACAACTCTTTATCTCTCTCTTTCTCTAACTAATCCTCTCTCTCCTCCCTTATTCTCTCTAATATATATTTATATATATAATTATATTATATGTATTATATGGAGTAGTGGCATGCTCGCATGTGTTAGCGGACTTTCCAGATTTTAACTCGGTATTGCGTTCTGATTTTTGGGCGAGTACATTTCTTGTGTTGCTTTATGCTTTATTACCATCGTTACATGCGTAATAATTATTATCCTACTTTTTAATTCATGATGTCTCATTATATGAGTACAGTTTCTCTTGAACAAACATCTATTTTATTTTAGGCGAGTACTTTTCTTTTATTGTTTCATGCCTTGTTACTATCGTTACATGCCTAACAATTGCTACTGTAGTTTTTAGTACATGATACATCGCTATACGAGTTAATATATAATGTTGTACTCTGTATTCTCACTGGTACTTGACATATTATCAGTTGACACCTGATACTTGACACATGATATCTGACACCGGTACTTGACATGTTAATACTTGACACTTGATCTCTGACACTTGATATCTGACACCGGTACTTGCCATGTTATCACTTGACACTTGATACCTGACACTTGATATCTGACACCGGCACTGATATGTTATACTTGACACTTGATCTCTAGCACTTGATATCTGACACTGACACTGATATGTTTACACTTGACACCTGATAATTGACACTTGATACTTGACACCGGTACTTGACATATTATTACTTGACACCTGATACTTGACACTTGATATCCAACACCGGCACTAATATGTTATACTGGACACTTGATCTCTGGCACTTGATATCTGACACCGGCACTAATATGTTTACACTTGACACCTGATAATTGACACTTGATATCTAACACCGGTACTTGATATATTATTATTTGACACCTGATACTTGACACTTGATATCTGACACCAGTACTTGACATGTTATTACTTCACACCTGATACTTGACACTTGATATCTAACACCAGTACTTGACATGTTATACTTGACACTTGATATCTGACACCAGTACTTGACATGTTATACTTGACACTTGATATCTGACACCGGTACTTGACATGTTATCACTTGATACCTGATACCTGACACCTGATATATGACACTTGACGATTGACATGCTATCACTCACTTGACATGCTTTCACATTATACTAGTATACTTGATCTGATATTGTGACACCTGACTGGATACTGTTACATATGATACCTGTATTACATGGCATATTCATGACTATCATTTTTACGGGGACTTGACATGATTATTATACTGTTACCAGACCTCTGATACTCCTGAACTTTTGTATCCCCTGTACTCATGTCCCTTGCACTGTTACTCCTGTTAATAGCACAGTCATATCGGTGTCCGGCAGAGTATGCCTGATGTCAGGATGACGAGAATGTATCCCACGATCGTGCTACCGTCCGGCGGATCCTGAATGGAACTATGTGCCACATGGAGCAAAGTGCCACACCACACACGTGGTGGGGGCCACCTCTTGAATCTGTGGGGGCCACCTCTAGAATCCATTCCCTACACAGAGCAAAGTGCCACATGGAGCAAAGTGCCACACCACACACATGGTGGGGACCACCCTTGAATCTGTGGGGCTACCTCCCGAATCAACCCTCAGAGCAAAGTGCCACATGGATCAAAGTGCCACACCACACACGTGGTGGGGGGCCACCTCTTGAATCTGTGGGGCTACTTCCTTCCTCCTGCCTGTGCCGCCTGGTGTTAGCGTGATAAGCATTCTCAGTGCTATTAACACACACACACATACCTGTACAATGATAACACCTGGAGCATATGTTATCTGGTCTCTTCCCTATTCGAATAATGGTACGCGCGTATGGGAGTTCGGATGAGTTCTACTGGAAGTGCGGGCTCCAATGTGAACTGTCGGTGTTGTGGGACGCCGGTGGGAAAGGGATAAGAATAACATAAGAACATAACAACCAAACAGTAATAATATTAGGAACGTGTAATATTTGGGTCTCTCCTTTGTTCGGGTCTTGGTACTCACATATCAAACCCGAGTAAGTTCTACTAGAGTGCGAATTCTAGTATGGACTACCAGTGATGTGAGGCGCTGGTAGGGAGGCGATTGAAATATTAAAAACGGTACTGATTATTATTATTGAGTAACTTAAAATGCAATACCTTTATATTCTTCAGTTAGTAATGAATCATTTAATCAGATATTATGCCCTGAGTTGACACCCTATTATATATATATATATATGATTTATGTGGCACAATGATTACTACTGACACACTCTAGTTCTATTACTCTGAGGGCAACTCACGTTGTATGAACTCAGATGATGGCGACATGTGATATGTGGTATATAGATGAGGGTTTCCTTGTTTGGATTATCCCCTTGACGTATCGACCCCGTGAATTCATAATCTGAGCTTATACAACTAGTTTTGTCCATACTTGTATTTACCGTATGTTTAATTATTTGTCGCATGTTTATTTGTACTTAAGCTCTCGACACTATTTTCTATGTATGCTTTCTGATTCAGACTTATCTTATTTACTTGATTTCGGATTTACCATCGTTCCTTTAATTTTCTTTATGTTACTTGTCATTGCCTGTACCTGCATGCCTGGACTACATCACTTGATCATGTACATGTGTGCCTGATATGCACGCCACCTGACTTTATCATATGTACTCGCGGGTTGCATCTGACAACCCTAGATCCTCATGTCCAGATCCTAAAGTCTGGACTATGGTGCCCTTCCTGTAGCTGATCAGAGTGTGCAACGGATCCTCCCGTGGTGATTGGAGCATAGCAGAAGACATCGTCGTAGCTCTTCCTCCCAGCTCTTCTCTTGATTGGCTCCTGAGGCCCCTCTTGCTGTTCGTGAGCATTTCTCAGCTTTTCTTATGTATATCTCTTTGTAATATATACCTTTGTGTTCTCTGGTGATGTAATATCCTATAATATTGTATTACTCTCTGTGATACCCATGTACTTGTACGTTTCTGTTGGAATGTATATTACCATTATGCTTCTGTACTCTGATTCTTACCTGTACTGGTGCTTAGCGTGTATACGTGAAGGTATTTTCGACCCACGTAAATACGTCGCAGTGACGTCTCCGTACCCGCGGGATCGGGACGCCACAGGGACCATAACAGTTAAGGAGATGATTATTGTCCTTGTTTTTGCGGACGACAAGAGGTGTGTAAACCTTGGGTCTTCATTGAAGGACCCCGAGAAGAGCGACATCACCAAGTTCCTCAAAGAGAATATCGACGTCTTCGCCTGGTCAGCTGTGACATCCCAGTATCAAACCCACAGACTGAAATGGATCCTTGAGCCAAACACGTAAAGCAGAAGAAGCCGAACATCGGGCCTGAGAAGCAGAGGGTTGCGGGCGAGGAAACAGATAAATTGCCAGAGGCTCAGTTCATCCAAGAGGTCGACTGCTCCAAGTGGTTGTTTAACGTGGTGCTGGTACCGAAAGCCAACAAGAAGTGGAGAATGTGCGTAGACTCTACGGACGTCAACAAGGCTTGCTCGAAAGATAGTTAACCGGTCTCGAGGATCGATCAAGTAGTCGACAACGCCTAGCAACATGGTACACAATCCTAGCAATTATCACTCTAGTGATCCCAAAATTCTTCCCAACTCAACCTGAATCTATTTTAAGTTTTAGCCCTTCCCTTCCCTCTCATGTATTGTTAGGTTATGTCGCAAATTGACATGTTCATAGTCATGATTTTACTTTCTGAATCATGGCTATGAGTTCGAATCTCTCTATCTACAGTGGGCGAGAGAGTTTTTGAATTAAATTTATGAGGCACGCCAGAAAAGCATATTAAACAAGGACTAGATTCCATAATGAACAAAAACCCTAGCAGCATAGTATGCAAGGACTCGATTTGACGTTGTACAGAAGGCACAGGGTTTGACTAGTAATTTGTGAAGGCTCATTCACGTTATAAGGTTGCATATGATCTTTGCAATTCGTGCATGCACAATAGGTATTCCATTCTCTGTACGTTAGACCTTCTTTCCCGCGCTATCATAAGGGTTTCTTTCACTCGCTAACTCAATATCGGACATTACGATGTAAGTCTACGGGTATTTCTATAAAAAAATCACAATTTATATCGTGTTATGTTGGATATAGTTTAATTTTTCCTATTACTTTTTTTTCCCTTTTTGTTTGTGCGTAAACGAAGGCCATAGTTTTTTTTGTTTCCCTGGGTGAGTGGGAAGCAATAGTTTGATTTTAAATCTGTGATCTTGTATACCTCAGTTTAGCCCTCTAAACACTAGGCCAGGCCTCAACAATATTTATGTTTCGTAAATTGGAAAATAATTACTTGTAGAATAAATCTATCATTTTCTTAAAATCAATGTCATAGAATTGCAATCCATGAGGTTGGAATTCCTTAATTTGCGAACAAACTCAACCCATGAAGTTGCAATTCTTAATAACCTGGATAATAAGAACATTAGAATATAAATATAATAATCAACTTTAGAGTTTTAATACAGTAACAAGAACTTTAATATTATACTAGAGCAATACAAGTTCAATTCTTATCAGGCACGTAATTAAAAAGGGGATTAAAATAAAAAAAATATCATTGCGCAAAATCCCATGTTTCGGTCCATAAAAAGGACAATCGATCTGCTAAAGCCTGTTAGATTGTAAATATAATACGCTCAACTCTCATCACAACTTAAGAGTTGTGGTGCAACCATCATTAATTTTCTTACATAAAATAAAATTAGTGTCATTATTATGCAATTCGCGAGAATTCTATTTCAAGCGTGTTTGCATTCATGATAGTGGGAGGAAAAACGGAAGTGAGAAAACTCATTTCCCACTTCTCTTATTTGTTTTGAACCAGAAATGTGAAATAGGGAATTTTTTTTTTTTTTTTCCTTTAACACCACCCATTTACACTACCATTTTCTTACTTTCAGGTAAATCTCATTTGTAATAAGTTGTAACTTAATACATTAAATTTTAATATCATGCAAATTTCACTTGCAGTCTAATTATAGTTCAAAAACGTCACTTCACAAATAATATTTAATTTAATATTATTTTGTAATCAACTTTTTCACTTTCACTTCTACAGTACTAACCATTTACCGAAAAACACAATATACTTTTCCGCTTACACTTTCACATTACCATTACAATCAAACAGCGAAAAACTTATTTCCATAATTCCTCATTTTCCACTCCCACTTTCCACTTCCCATTTCCTCCCACTTCCATGAATCCGAACATGCCCTTCCTTGAAACTCCAAAACTCAAGAATAAAAATTGGCCAAACCTATGGACTTCAATTCTTTTATGATCTTGGTCTTTTCCGGGCTTATTAGAGTCAGGCCCAGCACAGGCCCAGCCTTCGACCCGACCCAGATTCTAGAGATGGTGAGAGGAGTCTGGAGAGCTCTTGTTCCTTCTCTCGAGGGATGAAGAAACTGGAGACAGCAGTCTCGGGGAGAGAGAGAGAGACACAGAGAGAGAGAGGGAGAAGGGAGAAGAAGAAGAAAAATGGGGAAGGTTCCGGTTCGAATGAAGGCGGTTGTGTACGGGCTGTCGCCGTTCCAGCAGAAGGTGATGGCGGGGCTGTGGAAGGATCTCCCCGACAAAATCCAACACAAGATCTCCGACAACTGGATCAACACCCTCCTCCTCCTCGGCCCTCTCGTCGGAACTTACGCGTAAGCTCCGACCCCAGCCAAGCTCATCATCTTCTTCTTGTCTCCGAGACTTTAGATTCCCGTTGGTTGGTTATTTTGTTGTCACTTGATATTCCTATTTCCTTTCTCATTGCCAAGCTTACTGCTATCTTTGCTAGCTCACCTAATTAAGTACACAAATGATCTAAATCCATGATTTATGTGGTTTAATTGTTGGACCAAGAATGATGCCCATGTCAAGCAAACGTGTTACATATCTAAGTGTAAACTTGCGCTCTTTTGTTTTGTTTTGTTTTGTTTATATTGTTGAGTGATAGTATACAAAGTATCAAGTATTTGTGGGAGTTGAAGTTTAGGCCTTTGGCATTGGCATCAACATTTCAATTTGACAAATTTTTTTTTTTCAATCTAGTTCCCCCAAAAGTGTTCAAATTGTAACCAAGAACATGATTGAGCAGTCTAAATAGGAGGGGCCAAGGGAACAAAGAAGCTTAATCGTCCCTCTTATTGGATTAGGGGAGGGGCTGAGAGGAAGATGGAGTCTCAGTCATTTCTCTTGCTTAGTTTGTAGATGGTTGGGTGAGGTACGGAGTAAGAAAATCTCATCCTTCTCTCACATTCGGTCCTTTTTGTTGCAGTGTTGTTAGATATGCTGTTGAGTATCACTGAGTGGAGACACGACATTGTGATCATAATATCACTGAGTATATTTTTTTTTATCACGTCTGATGTGTAGCAGATGCAAAATCAGTGGAGAGGTTGATAGTACTGACCTACTTAGGTACCCTTGATCTTGTTTATTCGCCGGCCAAGCCTGAGATTATGGGAAGCTCTGTTGTGAGCTTCCTACCAGAGACATCATTTGTTGTGAGCTTCCTATCGGAGACATCATTGTAAGGAATTTGAAACTATAATGCGGATTAAAACTAGCCATGGATCTAGAATCAAAACATCTCAAGATAGATCATATAATTAAAACAATGCACATAAATTCATACCTGCAGCCATTGAAGGATGGAAGAAGAAGGTTGATGGATGAAGATCTGATCTTTCTCTTTAATCCTGCAAGAAACCCTAATGCAGACCCTTCTTCTCTCTGTCTCCTTTTCCTTTCACAACCTTGCAATTATGATGGATTCAATTTCATACTCATAAAACAATGAGCCTAGGTTATATTCTTTTCAGGAGGAGAGAAGGGGGTCCAACATTTACTAAAATAACCCTGAGATAAAATCACCCATCATGGTTCCTTTATACCTCATGTTATTATTAACTTATATATAAATGTTACTTTAATATGGGCATCTTAATATCAGTTAACTTTAATTAGGAATCCAATTAATTAACCAAGGTTATTGGTCCATCTTAATGTGAGATTAACATTCTCCCACTTGGACCATTAACCGATTAGGTTAAGACTTTACAAAACAAATAAAAGAAAAGACTCATTTTAAAAACATTTTGACTCCATTGGATTCCATACTGAAAAACTTTGACACGTGATCACGAATTTTAAAAACAACAACAACTGATAAGCCTAAATATGAAATACTGTAATACTGCAATTAGCTTGGACCATCAATGCGAGTCATAGCGGTTATACAACATCCACGTCATACTCCCTTCTATGTACCACAACATTGATAACCCTTACTAATTGAGTCCATAACCAAAATGACCCCTGTAATTGTCTTGTAAAGACATTTCTTGTTTAACAAACATTCATACATAACATGTGTACACATAATTGGATAACAGGAAACACAGAAACAAACTTTTATTGCGCAATAATGTCAATTACATAAGTACCAAAAACATACATTTACAGATTGCTCAAAAGACCCATTCTAACAACATGTTCCTTAAATGTCTTTGGAGGCAATCCCTTTGTCATTGGATCAGCAACCATTAAAGTGGTACTTATACTTTCAATTGACACTTTCTGTTTCTCAACTCTTTCTCTAACCACAATGTACTTCAGTTCTATGTGTCTAGAACCATTAGAGTACTTACCATTCTTAGAGAAGAAAACGGCTGCTGTATTATCACAATATATCTTCAGTGGCTTGGCAATAGAGTCAACTACACCAAGTGCTGAGATAAAATTCCTTAACCATAATGCATGATTCGAGGCTTCAAAACAAGCTATGAACTCAGCCTCCATCGTGGATGAAGCAGTGATAGACTGCTTTACACTCTTCCACGAGATTGCCCCGCCTGCTAGCAAGAAAATAAAGCCTGAGGTAGACTTCCTGCTATCTGGGCAACCAGCAAAATCTGAGTCCGAATAGCCGATCACTACCAACTGATCAGATCTCCTATATGTGAGCATTAGGTCCTTCGTTCCCTGAAGATACCGCATTACCTTCTTAGCTAATTTTCAGTGCTCAATTCTTGGATTGCTCTGGTATCTTCCCAATATCCCAACAGCATAACTGATATCTGGCCTGGTACAAGTGTGTGCATACATCAAGCTCCCAACTGCTGACGCATAAGGAACTTTCTGCATTTGACCCTTTTCTAAGTCATTTCTAGGACACTGGCTCCCACTTAATTTGTCACCCTTCATGATGGGTGCAGGACTAGTTGAACACATTTCCATATGAAATCTTTCCAAGACTCGATTGATATAACCTTTCTGAGACAATCCTAGCAATCCTCGAGATCTATCCCTGAAGATCTCTATGCCAATAACATAAGTTGCCTCACCCATATCAACCATCTGAAAGTTCTTGGTAAGATAGCTTTTAGTTTCATACAGCAAACCATTATCACTACTGGCTAACAAGATATCATCCACATACAGAACCAGAAAAATAAACTTGCTCCCACTGATCTTTAGATATATACACTGATCAACAGTGTTTTCTGTAAATCCAAAAGAGGTAATGGTATCATTAAACTTTATATACCATTGTCTGGAAGCTTGTTTAAGTCTGTATATGGATTTCTTTAATTTGCAAGCCAAGTGTTCTTTTCCTTCCTTTGCGAACCCTTCAGGTTGCTCCATGTAAATTTTCTCATCCAAATCTCCATTCAGAAAAGCAGTTTTCACATCCATTTGATGTAACTCCAAATCATAATGAGCTACAAGGGCCATAATGATTCTAAGAGAATCCTTCTTTGATACTGGAGAGAAGGTTTCTCTATAGTCAATGCCTTCTTTCTGAGTGAAACCTTTAGCCACAAGTCTGGCCTTATATCGTTCAATATTGCCTTCAGAGTCGCGCTTGGTCTTAAAGACCCATTTACACCCGACTTTCTTACAGTTATTAGGCAATTCGACGAGATCCCAGACTTTATTTTGGTCCATAGATTTCAACTCTTCATTCATAGCATCAACCCATTTACTAGAATCATTGCATTCTATGGCTTGTGAAAATGAAACTGGATCTTTATTTATCCCAATATCATAATCAGATTCCTGTAGATACACCACATAAATCATCTGAAATGGCAGATCTTCTTTCCCTTTGAGATCTTCTCAAAGCTGCCGGTTGTGGTGGTTCTACAATATTTTCAATGGCAATATCCTCATGGAGTGGTGAACCAACATCATTATGTTGTTCTGGTATCTCAGCTTGATGATCAAGTCGAGGGACAACAATTTCTCTTGAAGGAAAGGGTATTGAGATATTTACCCTTACTTCCTCAAGATCTACCTTTCTTGGTTCATCACTCCCACTAATTTCGCCATTCTCAAGGAATCTGGCATTACCAGTTTCAACTATTCTTGTACTATAGTTAGGACAATAAAATTTGTACCCCTTAGATTTATTTGGATAACCAATGAAATACCCAGATATTGTCCTTGAGTCTAATTTCTTTTCTTGTGGATTATATATTCTAGCCTCTGCTGGACAACCCCAAACATGTAAATGTCTTAAACTAGGTTTCCTACCAGTCCACAACTCAAAAGGAGTTGTTGGGACTGCCTTACTAGGAACCCTGTTCAAGATATACATAGCAGTCTTTAAGGCTTCATTCCACAATGAATTGGGTACATTAGAGAAGCTCATCATGCTCCTAACCATATCCATAAGTGTCCGGTTTCGCCTTTCAGCAACTCCATTCTGCTGAGGCGTACCTGGCATTGTGTATTGAGCACAAATGCCACGCTTTTCTAGAAATTTGGCAAATGGATCAGGATTTTGTCCTGACTCATCATATCTTCCATAAAATTCACCACCTCGATCTGATCTTATGATTTTAACCTTTCTATCTAATTGTCTCTCGACTTCTGTAATGAACACCTCAAGGATGTCAACAGCCTGAGACTTTTCATTAATTAGATACACATAACCATAACGTGACAGATCATCTATAAAGGTAATGAAATATCTCTCTCCCGTAAAACATGGAATGGAGAGTGGTCCGCAAATATCTGTATGAATTATTTCAAGGAGTTCTTTACTTCTTGTGGCACCTTTCTTAGTGTGTTTAGTTTGCTTTCCTTTTATGCAATTTACACACACATTAAAATCAGTGAAGTCTAGGTTATCCAAAATCCCATTCTTCACTAATCTTACTATTCTATCCCTGGAGATATGCCCCAGTCGTCTATGCCACAAGATAGAGGAATTTTCATTAATTAAGCCACGTTTAATACCAACATTCGAATGCAGAGATAATAGAGATTGTGCAAACTCATCATTCAATGAAATTTTATATAAACCATCACATAAAATTTCATGTCCAACCGACATTGAATTAAACATTAAACTGAGTTTTCCACAACTGAATAAAACAGAATATCCAAAAATATCTAATTTGGATAATGACATTAAGTTCCTAGAAATCGAAAGTACATAAAAAGTATCCTCAAGATCCATCTGATGTCCCGTCTCTAAGATCAGTCAGTAAGTACCAACAGCCTCGACCTCCACTTTGAGACGGTTCCCCATAAAGACGAATCTCTCACTTTCCTTCGGTTTTCGGGTTGTAAGGAATCCCTGCATTGAATTAGTTATGTGAGTTGTGGCTCCAGAGTCAATCCACCAAGTATTAGAAGGTACTTCAGCAAGATTTGATTCATAACATACAAAAGAAAGATTCATACCCTTCTTTTCGAACCAAGCCTTCCTCTTGTTGCAGTCCTTCTTCACATGTCCTTTTCTGTCACAGAAGTAGCATTTGACAGTGAAAACCTTTCTATGACCTTGACTACTTTCCCCATGGTCATTTCCTTTCTTTGATGGAAACCTCTTACCTCTTCCATATTTACCTTTCTTATGGATACCTCCTTGAGTTACTGCCAACACTGAGTGCTGCCCTTCTTGCCTCAGTCTCACTTCCTCTTGTACACACATACCAGTCAGCTCATTCAGATTCCACTTATCCTTATGAGTATTATAGTGGATCTTGAATGGCCCAAACTGAGAGGGAAGTGAGTTGAGGATGAACTGTACTAAGAAGGATTCATCCACTTTCATTCCCAGTGATCCTAACTTCGCAGTCTTATCAGTCATATTTAGAATGTGTTGTTGAACTCCTCTACTACCATCATATTTCATGGTGGTAAGTTCAGCCATAAGGGTGCCAGCTAATGACTTATCTGCAGACTTAAATCGGTCTTTAACAGCAGTTAAAAGTTCAGATGCCTTAGTAGTATGTGGGAGTGAAGTCTTGATGTTATTGGCAATGGTCATCTTGATGAACATGAGACTGAGTCTATTCGACCTTTCCCAAGCTTTGGCATGGCTAGCCTGTTCTGCAGTACTTTCAGCAGTCACTTCATCAGGTTTCTCTACTAAAAGAGCCATGTCTAGGTCCAGAACACCCAGTGTAAACTGTACATGCTCAAACCACTCAGAGAAGTTTGTACCATCCAGGGCTGGAATGCTAGTCGCATGAGTGTGAAGGGAAGTGGGAACGTTCACTGAAACATAATAGGATAAGCTCACATTAATGCCTCGAATCAATACAAAATTTTAAATTTAATTAAGATGAACTATTGATATCACTTTGATTTTTCCTTTGGGCGAAACCTAAGCATATCTAGTGTTCACTCTTTAGGTGAGACTCTTTTATCACCTATGTAGGTCTAATATAATTTATGCTACTTAGACAGTAAGTCATGTTACCTTTGGGTATCCAATTCTACACCACTAAGTTGCATAAATTACACTACCCTACCCCGGTTCTTAATTATTTGAAAGAGACTATCCTTTGGGCTAGTCCCAATCTCCTAACTAGAACCGCCATCGAGAGTATTATTGTCTTTAATGTCACTTACATTGACAAGTCTTTTATGTAGTTGTATATTCATAAGGTTTACTAACCTAGGTCACTTTGGCAACTACTAAATCAATAAGCCTTATGAATACAAAACTAACCAATAATATTCTCTAATCTTTTATTTGAGTAACACTATAATACTCCAATTCTATTACTTGACCAACATCAATCATTAGTCGACTATCAAGGACTAGTCGACTTGGGTCAAGTCAAGTCGACTATACATTTAGGTCTAGTCGACTAGGGCAAGAAAAGTTAGTCGACTATACCCTTTTATTAGTCGACTATAAGTTTTATTAGTCGACTACAAAATTTTATTAGTCGACTCCTGAAGGAAGGCAACTCTCGGTTAAATTATTAGTCGACTTAGGAAAATTGATTAGTCGACTATAACTTTATTAGTCGACTACACAAAATATCAAGTCGACTATACCTTTTATTAGTCGACTACTCAACATAATTAGTCGACTCCTGTACCGAAACAGAGAGTTCTTAAGTTTCTGGAAAAATAGTTAGTCGACTAGTGTTTCGGGCTAGTCGACTAATAATTGACAAAACTGTTATCGCGGGCAGTTCCAGATTGCCGGCGGAAATACTTAATTAGGGTAAAATTAGGGTTAATTAATTTATGAAATTTGATCCCAAATAATTGTACAATTAGAGGAGATTGAACAGAACATTAGGGTTAATGAATCCTCTTAAAATTCTACAATTAAAAGATCAAAAATTTGATTTTTATGAACTGTTAATCAAAAACCCTAATTTTCCATAATCCATAATCCAAGATGTATTGATTCTAAAACCTGGCTCTGATACCAAATGTAAGGAATTTGAAACTATAATGCGGATTAAAACTAGCCATGGATCTAGAATCAAAACATCTCAAGATAGATCATATAATTAAAACAATGCACATAAATCCATACCTGCAGCCATTGAAGGATGGAAGAAGAAGGTTGATGGATGAAGATCTGATCTTTCTCTTTAATCCTGTAAGAAACCCTAATGCAGACCCTTCTTCTCTCTGTCTCCTTTTCCTTTCACAACCTTGCAATTATGATAGATTCAATTTCATACTCATAAAACAATGAGCCTAGGTTATATTCTTTTCAGGAGGAGAGAAGGGGGTCCAACATTTACTAAAATAACCCTGAGATAAAACCACCTATCATGGTTCCTTTATACCTCATGTTATTATTAACTTATATATAAATGTTACTTTAATATGGGCATCTTTAATATCAGTTAACTTTAATTAGGAATCCAATTAATTAACCAAGGTTATTGGTCCATCTTAATGTGAGATTAACAATCATTTCTTGAAGACTGCTGTGTTATAGAGGCGACACCTGACACTACTACAACAGCTTCAGATCGATCTGTCTTAGCAGCGCAGGGGAGGCAGACTGCTGGTGGACGTCGAGGAGATCGTGCTGACATGGAGGGAAGATGAGGCTATGCCGGTGGATGCCTTGATGGCTGCGATGGTACCAGAGGCGGACGAGGAGGTCCTCGAGGAGGACGAGGAGATTGCTCTGTGTTTATTGTTGCTACTGCAAAGAACCATGCCATACAGAGTATCAGTGACCCCTTCTGAAAGGAAAGTCAGTGAGGTGCACATGTCTCTGCCACTATTCCAGATGACGAGTAGTTGTGACATCAATTTGAGTAGTTCCAGATGTTTAATTGATATTGGAGAGAAGAGGGTGTTTCACATGTAGAGTGAGAGATGCATGATATAATGCATTGCCAAGCTAATACAATTCATATTTCCTGACAATAACAAATCGGATCTAGTTTTGCCGGATCTGATAGATAACATTCACGTATATCTGCTAGTCGATCTCTATAGAATAGATATAAGAGATTAAACATATCTCACAATAACATAGCAAATGATAGGATCACTTTTTAGACGCTCTATGTAATTTCGTCCTGAGCTTTTCTCACCATGTTTCAAAAAAGGATTGTGGGCGCTAATTTGATGGCGTAGCTTCCTTTGAACTCAAAGATTGTAAGAGGAGATGTATAGTGATGAAGAATGTGGCTATTCTCTTTTTCTTATACTGCAATATTCTTGCTCTCTTCTACGGTGAATCTTATTATGAGATATTAAATAGGGTTGGGTTTCCATAGAGTTTAAGATAAATTGGAAACCCTCGAGATAAAACTCAAATCTTGACCAACTATTATTCAAATATGATTTGAATTAAACCAGCATGACCTCAGAAAAGATGTCCGTGCTCATCTGCCCAATGTGTTGTACTAAATATTCCAGTCAGCTATTCTGTAACATACAAAAGGCTACAATTGTACTCAAATTACTCATATACAACATGTATATTGTACAGTTCTGCCATTGTTTTCAGCTTTTAAGCAGCTCTTTTGTGTTGCCTTCTTTTTTCAAATTATACATTTCTTTGTGATGCAGCTATGTCCAGGATTACAAGGAGAAGGAAAAGTTGGCTCACAGGTACTGAACTTGTGACTGCTTGCTTGAATTCATCTGTGTGGAAATTCAAGACCTGGCTTCAAATGTGGAAGTATTATGTTTCTTAATCTATGAGGTTTTGTGGAGTTGCTGCAGTTGTGTCCACTTTGAAGAGTTAAACTGTTAGTATGATCATGTATCAGTAATATGGTCACTCTTTCTAAATATAAACTTCTCGTATTTATGGGCGTATTAACTGGACGTAATCACCAGCTGAGCTTGTATCTCTCTATATATTATTGCTGTGAAGGATTTTCGTTTTTAAAATGTTGTTTGTTGCTAATTTCTTGGCGGGTTTGGATTCGGGGCTGTTTGGTTGCAAGGAAGTGGGCGGAAGTAAGGAAATAGGGAAGTATAATTGCTCACTTCCCTATCTATCCAAACACTGGAAAAGGAAAATAAGAAAACCTTTTTTTCCTTTTATCTTTTCTCTTTTACCTCACTTCCAGAGTGCTATAGTTAATTTGTGGTCATGTAAATCACATTTGTAATAAATTGTAGCACAAAACAGTTAATTTTTTGACCATGTAAATCTCACTTGCATTCTAATTATAGTCTATTTTTTATTTTTCTTAATTAATTTTTATTTTAATATTATTTTACGGTCAACTTTGTGGTCAACTTTTCCACTTCAACTTTCACATTACCATCCAAACACCGGAAAAGACAAAATATTTTCAAACCACACTTCCCAACAACATCTAAACACCGGAAAACTTACTAACCTATTCCTAAGTTCCAAAGGGAATTATTACTACTTCCTCAATTCCTCACTTCCTCACTTCCACCCTTAACCAAACAGGCCCTTCATGGAAGTGGGAGGGAAATGGGAAGTGGAAAAATCATTTTTTTCCCTCCCTTGTTTGTTTTTGAATCGGAAATGAGAAACGGTAAAACTCTTCTTTTTCCTTTTTCTCTTTTACACATTCTTTTTACACTATCATTTTTTCATTATCAGAGTGTTAAATTTGTGATCATATAAATTTTGCTTGTAATAAGTTATAGCTTAACGTATTAAATTTGATGTCATGTAAATATCATTTGCAGTTTAATTACAATTTAAATATGTTATTTTAAAATAAACATTTAATTTAATATTATTTTATGATCAATTTTGTGGTCAATTTTTCACTTTAACTGTCACGGTACTAATCAACCACCAGAAAATACAATGTATTTTTTCACTTACACTTTAACATTACAACCTAACACAGCAAATGAGAATTGCATAAATCTCAATTTTCATTGCACATTCACATTTCCTATCATTTCTGATTGACACATTTTCCGCCCACTTTCATTAAACCAAGCAGACCCTTATGGTTGTCAGAGGGAACTCATCCATTTGCTGATTTATTATAATTTATGGTGTTACTTTGATGATTTGACACAAGAAGATGATGTTAGGCCAGCATGAATTGAAGTTGTTTTTGGCATTTTGTCGTTTTTGTTCTTGAGATCAGTATTGTCTGTGTATTACAATGCTTGGTTACATCTTGTATTTATAGGATTTTACAATACAGCTCCTAGTTGGATTATGAGATGATCTTGGTTTTTGGATGCTTAAAGAATCCTGATCAATCCTATTAGGAGTTGCTTTCTTTGGTCTAAAAGAATTCTAGACCTTTTAATATTAGAAACAAGCCCTTCATTGAATAGAAACTGTGTCCCATTCGTACTCCACCAGAAAAGGAAATCGGTGCTTGAAAAGGAAACTGATTCTGCTTCAAAACGTCATGTATAGTCGATTAGTACTTTGACCTAGTCGACTCATTCTTCCCATTAGTCGACTAATAGGTTTATATAGTCGGCTATTGTAAACTGCCTTTTTTCTATAATGTCCTTGTATCTGTCCTAATCGACTAATAGTCACTTGTTAGTCGACCTTGCAGCTGACTAACCTTTCTTGATCTGTTTTTCTTCTTCTGCTTCAAGCCATCATCTTTTCCAATCAAGTTGGATCTTCTTGGATCATCATCTTCTCTTGAAAACAAGGTAAAACCCTAACATTTTGGGGACATCTCTTATGGTGTTAGCACACATTGCCTGTTGAATACTGTGATTTTGTGCATTATTGTGTTAGTTTGGTACCAAAGAAGCCAAGGAGATGATCACACTTTTGTGTAGGCTTTTATCATTTTCTCTAAGTTTCACACCCAATGAACACACTTTTGTGTAGGCACACTGAATTTTTAGTCCATGCAAACTTGTTTCTCCACATATCTTTATTGGAGTATCATATTGTAATCCAAAATAAATTTTGATGATAATTGTGTATTAGATTTTGAGCTAATTCTAATTTGGTAAAATTTTCTAATAAAGTAAAGACTTGTATAGTTGTGCTAGAGATCTTAATCAATAAATAACAGTTTGAAGAACCTTAATTTATATCAATTACTAGATACTTTTTGTTTAGGGATCTGTTGGAGCTTGGATTGAGACCCACTTTCGTAAGAGTGAATTCTTTCTTATGTTCATACTCACTGGGCGTAAAATGCATTTGTAACTCACTTGCAGACTAAACTGTTAATTTTTTGATGATTCAAATTTCACTTACAGCCCATTTGTAGGACAAACAGTTAATTTTGTGGTGATGTAAATCTGTATTGTAGACAATTAATTGTAATTAGATTAATTTTTTTAGATTAATTTTTTTTAAATTATGAGATTTTTTTAATTATTTAGATTAAAGTTTTTTAGTAATTAATCTAATAATTTTTATTATTAGAATCTTTTTGTTACTAGATTAGTAATATTTAATATAAAATTAATAATAATTATTATTAAATTAAATTTCTAATTTTGAAAATTTTAATAATTGAATTTAGTAATATTTAATATTAGATTGCAATATGCAATATCAAATATTTTTTAATAATTAATATTAGATTACTATTAATGTATTAGTAAGTTAATGTTTTTTTATTTTTTTTAATATTAATATTTTAGTATTTTTAATTATATTTAATGTTTAATATTTTTATTAATTATTTTAAATTTTTAATATTTACATTTTTAAATATTTACATTTATTTATTTTTACTATTTAATATATTTAAATCACTAAACAGTTGGCTTTGTGGTTAACATTTTCACTTACAACTTACACATTTCCAGCCAAATATCGAAAAACAAAATGTACTTTCTCGTCTACAATTTCAAATTACTAACCAAATATCGTAAAACTTACTTGCGTTACAACAATAAAGTAGTTTATTACTTATAACTTACAGTGACTTACAGTAGCCAAACATGCCCTTGACAAACTACCTGAGCTTAATCCATACTGTAGTGTACCGTTTTCTTTGTAGGAGGTCGTGGGTTTAAAACTCTTTGCTTGTTATGGGTGAGAAAATTTTTTTAAATTAAATTAAAATGCAGAAATGCATTCTTAAACTTTTTAGGAAACAACGAGAGTTCACTTATTAGTAAGAAAGATAAGCTCTTTATTTGTTTGTGAGATTTTTTTTTTTTTTTTTTTTTTTGGCTTCTAGTCCTTTGTAGTATTCCTCAACCCTTGTGAAGATGCTGTGTAAGACTTTTTTTTTTTTTTAAAAGGTTACACCCCGGTGATAACATAGTACACAAACTCATTTTCAGAACTAAAGCCTAATTAATTAACAAATTAATGAGAAGCTAGCACCAATAACAGATTTAAACCAAGTCTTCATAAAATTTTCTGAGGCTGTATGAAGGAAGTTTCTACAATTTTAGAAGTTCACAATCAACATCCCAACTGGGTGTTGGTACATACCTGTTTGAGTAATGTTATGCTGACTTGAAGATTTCTGATGCAGATCTAGCTCAAGGCGCCTGTTTGGATTCAAGGAATTGGGTGGAAGTGAGGAAGTGGGAAGTGTCTTTTTTCATTTTCGCTGTTCATCCAAACACCGAAAAAGAAAATGGAAAATGTTCTTTTCCTTTTCTCTTTTCACTTTTACACAACCATTTCCTCACTTTCAGAGTGCTACAGTTAATTTTGTGGTCATGTAAATCTCATTTATAATAAGTTGTAGTACAAAACAGTTAATTTTTTGCTCATGTAAATCTCACTTGCATTCTAATTACGGTCTAATTTTTATTTTTCTTAATTAATTTTTATTTTAGTATAATTTTGCGGTCAACTTTGTGGTCAATTTTTTCACTTTCACTTTCACATTACCATCCAAACGTCAGAAAAGACATAACATTTTCTAAACTACACTTCTCAACAACATCCAAACACCGAAAAATTTACTAACCAATTCCCAAGTTCCAAAGGGAACTATTACCACTTCCTCACTTCCTCACTTCCACCCTTAACCAAACCAAACAGGCCTTCTTGAAGAATGTTGGGGAAATTGCCTTTACCCTATGAAACCAACCCCAGTTGGTTTTTTGGTCCCAAAAACTCGCTTGATTAACTTTTCCATGTGCTTACCTCCCATCCCCACAAAAGGGTAACACTGGCTGCATTATATATTCGTAATGTTGTATATTCGTAATATGAATATTGCCTTTAATGAGCTACCTTCGTCTGAGTTAGCTAACGTAGTGCTTATGACACACATTTAATACTCGTGACGTGCTGCTCATTAGTGGCTTTCAGTTTGTCCACTCTTCTCTATTATTTGTCTACCTCAAATTGACTCAGTAAATGCACATTGATCAAAGAAATTTAGTAGAGATCTTCCGTTGTAGGAGCATTTAATGCTCTGTCGCTCAAATGTAGGTTGATTTTGTGTTGAATGGACAGATTCGCCATTTCAGTGATGTTTTTTCAATATCATTTTAGTGGAAAAAAATTATTGTAATATAGTATATATGGAGGAAAAAAGATGCAATCTTAGAAATTATCCATCTATAGTATCAAATATTTTCACCTGGTATAGAAAAGGTGCAAGCTCAGAAATCGTTTACATGTAGCATAGAATTTGTCAACATGCAGGAGTGTTATGGAATTTTCTTTAAACACATTATATTTTTCTAATTAAATATTATATAAGAAAAAAAAAGTAGGCATTTTTTTCATAAATAAGGTACTAGAGTATTAAATGTTATTAAAATCTCAAATCTGACAAATCTAATATTATTCAAGGATTTATTTAAAGCAAATCTTATAACACAGCTGCAGGTAGATAGTTTATGAGTTTACACATTTTTTTGTACTATATGGACAAATTCAATGCTACGGATGAATAATTTTTAAGCTTGCATTTTTTCTGCACAATGTGAACAAATTCGATACTATATGCAGAACAATTGTAACAACAAATTCGGCTACAAAAGCATCCAATCAAACAAAAACCTTTGCCGAACTAATTAAAGCAGTACGTTGTTCAAACAGGTATGTGTGTGGCTCACACACATGAATCAAATACAGCTCGAATAGTATCAGATCGCACCAGCTCTCAAAAGTTTTTTTTAAAGATAAAATCGTGAGGCAAACACTCCCCGGTGTTTTATGAAAGTACACCTAGAGTGGGGTGAATAGGTGTAAGGCTAATCTAATGACAAATGATACAGAATTAAAAACAAATTGGAACACACTTATTGTAACCAAAGAGTGTAGTAGAATTCCCGATGAAGGGCTCCGGACTATTTCCTCTAAATTCCTCTAAATAAGAGTTGAGATGTTATATAAAGCTCTCTTGGTTTACACAAGTATGGAACACAATCAAACCCAAGCATATATGATATGAACAATATGATGCAATGCTCAATGAGAGAGAGAGAGAGAGAGAGAGAGAGAGTTAAGAGATAGTGGATCAATCGCAAACAACAAGATATGTTTCGAGGTTCGAGCCACTGCTCTACGTCCTCGCCTTCACACAGAAGGATTTTCACTATATCGTCCACACAGGACTTCCCACACAGGGAATCTCCACTGAGGATTTGGGTAATACAATCTAGGAGTACACACTCCTCTCTCCAATAAACACAACCTCTTCACAAGAGGTAAGGCACAACAACTATCACCTCTACACTTAGAGGGATGGACACTTAGCCAAACAACAATCAACCTCACAATAGAGGGATAAGGGTCAAAGCCAACACTCCAACAATCACCTCTACACTTAGAGGGATACCAACCAAACCAAACCCCTCCACAATCACCTCTACACAAGAGGGATACCCACAACTCAAAATAAAGAGATTTACAACACTTGGTGGTCTCAACAAACCACTAACAAATTTCCCTCACAAAACAAGATTCTAATAGATAGGATAGATATGATAGATCAAGTGTGAGAAAACAAAGAGTTTGAAAAACAAATCACAAAGAAAAACTCTTGGAAAACTTCTAGATGGCTATAGAAATGAAGAACAAAAATCAATTCCCAAAGACTCTATTTTTCTTTGATTTTTCCAACCCTTTAAAACAAATAAAGATAGATCTTTATAACCCAAAAACTCTTTGAAAACTTATTTCTAAAACACTGAGAAAGATAGAAAATTTTGCTCTTGAAATTCTTGGTGAAATCAGTTAAGGAGGGGGCTATTTATAACCCTCCAAAAAATCTACCCGTTGGCAGTCTGGAAAGGGCAGAATTGCCCTTCCCGTCGACCGCCCGGTAGACTGGCCAACGGTCATTTTTTATGATCGTTGAGCCACCGGTCGACCACACGGTCGACCGGGCCTGGAAACAGAGAGCAGCAGCTCTCTGCCGGTCGACCGCCCGGTCGACCGGGGCCATTTCCAGAGAGCAGAGCTCTCTGGACGGTCGACGGACTCGGTCAACCGGCCTTCCAGCCAAAGCTGTCGTGCACGTTTGTACACGTCGGTCGACCGGACCAGTCGACCGACTTCTGCCTCGGTCGACCGGCCGGTTGACCGGCAGAAGGCCAAGTCCAGATATAGGGATTTAAAAACTTGTCTTTTTGCCTTCTAAAAAATCCCATTAAATACACATAAATTCCACAAAAATAAGTTCTTTTATGATCTTTGAAATACAAATATGTGTGACTAAAATTCAACACATATTATAAACAATTTGAACCATTTTTCGTGATATTGAAATTTGGCTTAAAATAAAAATCGATATTTTTCAAACTTTAGATTTTTTAAATGAAAAACCGTTTTCTCCAAAACTCATGTAAATACAAAAACATGATATTGAAACAACTTTTAAGCATATTTTATATGGATAGAATCCAATATACATAAATGATATATATATATATATCTATATTTTTGACTAGAAATCCAAAAACCGATTAAACGGAAAACAAAAACCAATATACTTTAAACTTGTGTGTGTATGTGAACTTGAGCATATCAACACTATCTAATCTTTACAATGATCGAAACATACTGAACACAAACCGAGATCTTCTTGTAGAGCTCCTTCTTCAAGTCGACTCGATCCAAACGCGATCCAACAAGCTTGACTTTAACCGAGTACTAGATGCGATCTTGATGCTCGAGCTCTTGAATCAACACGTGAAAGCTCCAAAACTCCTTTGTTAAAGCTAATCACCTACTGATATCTTGATCAAATATCTGAAACTAAATATCACAAGATTATTAGTAAACTATAACTATATGAGTTAATCATCATCAAAACTAGAGTGATGGGCCTCTGGGCCAACAATCTCCCCCTTTTTTATGATGACAAAACTCATGGAGTTATATATGCATGGATTAAAGTTAAGCTTCATAGAAGCTCCCCCTTAACTCATGCATATCAATAAACAATAAAGATATTCTTAGATATCAATTGAAAACAAAACACATATGCTCTGATATCAATTGAAAAAAAAATAAACATGCATATAGATGACATAAATATGCATATATAAAAATCTCAAATTTCTCTCCCCCTTTTGTCAATCATCAACAAAGGAGCATAAATAAACTCAAAAACAAATGTTCTTCCTTTTGGTCAAATTAAACAAGAAGGATGTATATGCGTTATACATTCATGAAGAGGAGAGACGTAAAGTTAACTCCCCCTGCATACATGCATTACATGAAAAAGAGATGACTAAACCCTAATCACAGAACGCATAATATACAATGTATAAAAGGATATGTGAAGCTCCCTCTATACACATGTATTACATAGAGAAGAGAGGTCAAGCTCCTCAATATGAGATACACTCAATATGAATTTATATATAGAGAAGATGTTAAGCTTCCCTTGCATATAAGCAATACAAATCAAACAATATGATACCAATTGAAAATATATCAATTTGTGATAAAGGTATACGTCGAAACATTATGATACTAATTTATGATACCAATAGAAAAATAAACAAAATATTTTAAGATACCAATTGCAAGTAAACAGAATTTTTTTAAGATACTAAAAGATACCAATTTGAAAATATCTTGATATCGATTTAAATGTCTTGTAAATCTTTGATACCAATAGAAAATGAAACATTGTATGTTTTGATACAGATTGAAATATATATTGGAAATCTTGATACCAATGAAAGTAATAACCAATTGAAAGTAAAAACTAAATTATTTTGGATAAACACAACTCATATCAATATAGATACCAATTTAAAATGAAACATGATATCAATATTGAAAAGGTTAGCATATACCAAAACAAAGTATTTTTCATCATAAAGAATGTGAGTAAGATACCAATTGAAAATAAACTCGATTGAAAGATACCAGTTGAAAAGATAAAACATGAATTTTCTCCTCCTTTATGAAATACCAATAAAAACAAGGCATAAGCTTGTATAAGATACCAATTAAAAAATAATTGACATTAAGGAGTAATTCAAGTTTAGCATAAACATAATTTGTGTTTTAAGATGTAAAGATATAGTAAGCACAATCAAATCACATATATATGTATGAAAATATAAATACCAATCGAAATTAATACTATTTGAAATGTGAAGCATACATATATAAAAAACATATGAATATACAAGATAAATATCAATTGTGATACCAATTGAAAACACAATGAGGATCAAGTGTATAACTCATAATTACCTCCCTTTCATGCACAAGTAAAATAGATTTTCAATTTGAGCATACAAGGTATGGTCGCCCATCCGTCCGCCCTTGGATGGAAGGGGTTTTCAAAATTAGGTTTTGAAAAAAGTTTAACATGTTTGAAAACTCTTCCAAAATGAAGAAATACGCAACTAGTTTTATGATAATCTTGAAAACTAGTACGAAATCCTTCAAGTAAGAAATAAAATAAGAGTATAACCATGAAAACATGAAAATCACATAATCATCAACAATCAATTAGCAATAAAGTTCATATAAGCTCATGGAAACAAATCATGAGTAAACATCAAACATAGAGTGTAAAAAGTCATGTAATCAACGAAATCATGGAATTAGGCGATGAAGCTCAATATGAAATTAAAAGAATATGAAAAATATAGAAAATTTAATTTTCATCATAATAATTCCAATTTCAAGGTATATGTATGTTTTGTCAAAAATTAAAGGTATACATACATATGCTAAACACAATTGAGTCCATAAAGAAATTTTGCATGAAACGCAAATGACTCAAGGGTATACATGTGTATGCAATAGTTTTAGACAAAATAGACATATACATGAAGCTAAACACATATCTATGAAAAATATATCTAAAATTAGGGAATACAAGTTGAAATGCACTAATCATCAAAACTAGGCTATACTAGTACATCTAATGGGTACAAATGAGCAATTAAGCACACATATAATAATCAATTTGTGGCTCACTAGATCTATAAGTATATACACAAGTTTTAATGAAATTTACATTTAAACATGTAATCAAAACATGAAGTGCAACACCATAAACAAAAACCAATATGATCATTAGGTTAAATGCACATGTTTTAGGATATACACAAAAGCTAAACTAAAGTGAGAACACAAAAGTAATGGTCCATATAAACATGAGTGTATCTCAAATACTACATATGTATATCACAAATCTAATTATCGTGGCATTTAACATAATAATCATGATAAATCAAAACATGCTAAAATCAACAATATAAAAGCATATAAACTAAATGAGAGTTAGAAATTGTTACCAAAACCAATACGGCTAATCTCTATATCTCCAAACCATGGTGGTCCTCCCACCAAACTTTCCTTGAAAGTGATGCATCCAAAATTGTCGCCATATAGCCTGGAACAGATTCACCTCAAAGCACCAACGCATCTCACGTCATGTGAGAGCCCACACTTACATCAAATACAATAGGGGTGAATTTTGGTACCCATACTCTATCGGGTTCATGGGGGTTAGCACCTTTCCTAACCCAAACAAATTTATTTGCAAAATTTATATTATGTACTCTATCATAACAAAACTTTGCAAGGTGGCCCTTACGTCCATAATGTGTACAAGTGTACACATGAGCATACATGAAATCATGTGTGTGAGCATGATGATCATGTGTATGCCGTGGTTTGTGTGCATGTATAAGAGGAGAATGTTTCTTGCGAAATATGGATTCTAACCGTATGTGATTCATGGCACATTGGTTCAAAGTGGAGCCCAAACAATCAACACTCTTCTTTAAAGCACATATATCATTTTCAATTATGGAAGAAGAGGTGGAGCATGCAATAGGTATACTATGTGGTGAAGCATGACAAACATGTGAAGACAAATCATTTTTCAAAGATTTATTTTAATTAGAAATCAAATCTAATTCCTTTGAAATAGAAATAATTTTGTTTTTCAAAGAATCATTTTCTTTTAAAAAAAATAAGTTTTGAAGATAGAACTACATTTTTCTTCAAACTTCATCACAAGTATTTTTATTTTTCAAAATTTTATTTTCATTAAGAGCAAGTTCAAGTTGGGATTTCAAAGAGTCTCTTTCATTTGATATCTCACCCCTCTCTTGCAAAACAACATCAAGTTTAGAAGACAAATTTTTATTTTCTTCTTTTAATGCAAAGGTTTTCTTTTCAAAAGTTTATATTTTTCTAATAATTTTTCACAAACAATGGATAGTTCTTCATTTAATGCGTCAGCATCAATATAATCATCTCCAGAAGAATTAGCACTATCATCTAATTGAGTATCCGAGTTTACCTCAATGGAGTCATTCTCTTGGACCATGTAGCAAGCTTGTTCGGATTCATCCTCACTAGATTCCTTCTCCACAATGTTTGGCGTTTGAAGCTTTGGGAGATCAAGGTGTTCCACACCGCAAAGGCGGAATCACAATGAGAAACCATAAAAAGATATTCTTTTGCTTAATGTGTTTCTAAGTGCCTAAAGGGCTTGTGCTTTGGCCTCTATATGCTTGTTATTATCAAGATAAGATTTCTTGGTAGCAGCAAGGTGAACATGCATTCCTAGAGTTTTTAGGTACATACTCATCTTAAACTTTCACATATCGATGTTAGAAACATCAAACATGGGAGGGGCAACGTAATCCATGATTGTATGTAAACAAATAAGTGTGCAAATGCAAATACTAGATTAGCTAACCAAGATCACACTCCTAGGTGGTTAAACCTAATATCAGGAGCGTAGGCTCTGATACCAATTGAAAGTACACTTAGAGGGGGGGTGAATAGGTGTAAGGCTAATCTAATGACAAATGATGCAGAATTAAAAACAAATTGGAACACACTTAGGGTCTGTTTGGTTGTCGTAACTGGCCGTAATTCGTAGTTGTAATTGGTAAAGTCTTTTACAATTGTAAATGAGTTACATGTATGTAAATTTTACGGTGTTTGGTTGGTAATATAAAATTGTAAAGTGGGAAAGTGTATTGTACTTTACGGTGTTTGGTTGTCGCAATGTATAAGTCGTAAGTGAAAAAGTTGACCGCAAAATTAACTATTTGGTGATTTTAAAAGTTTTAATACTGCAAATAAATATTAAAAAAGTTAAATATTAAAATTTTTTAATATTAATATAAAAAAATATTACAAATTTGTATGACCACAAAATTAACTGTAACTGGGCTGTAAGTGAGTGGTAACTGGGTTGCAAGTGAATGTTAGTTGAGTTACGTAAGTCTTTTACGAATTACGGTCCAAACAAACGCCGTAGTTGTAACTGGGTAGTAAGTCATTTACGAATTACGGAGTTTTACGCGAAACAAACGGCCCCTTAGTGTAACCAAAGAGTGTAGCAGAATTCTCGATGAAGGGCTCTGGACTATTTCCTCTAAATTCCTCTAAATAAGAGTTGAGGTGCTATGCAAAGCTCTCTTGGTTTAATATAAGTATGGAACACAATCAAACCCAAGCATATATATGATATGAATAATATGATGCAATGCTCAATGTGAGAGAGAGAGAGAGAGAGTTAAGAGACGTGGATCAATCACAAACAACAATATATGTTTCGAGGTTCGAGCCACTGCTCTACGTCCTCGCCTTCACACAAAAGGATTTTCACTGTATCATCCACACAGGACTTCCCACACAGGGAACCTCCACTGAGGATTTGGGTAATACAATCTAGGAGTACACAACTCTGTTGGCCCAAAGGCCTTTCACTCTAGTTTTGATGATGATTAACTCATGTAGTTATGTGTACTAATTATCTTGTGATTTTAGTTTCAGATCATTAATCAAGATATTAGTTGGTGTTTAGCTTCAACAAGATGAATTGGAAGCTTGCACATGTTGATTCAAGAGCCCGCGCATCAAAGATCATACATTGCACTTGCTCGGTGAATCAAGAGTTTTTGGATCGAGCCGACTTGGAGATTGCGCTCTAGCTTGGAGATTGCGCTCCACAAGAAGACTTAGGTATCCATAGTTTAGTTTGGGTTTAGATCCTAATTGTAAAGATTAGAATAGTATGATAAGCTCAAGTTCACAACACACACCTTTCATGTTTTGATTTTCGGTTTTAGGTTTAACCGATCTTGGTTTTCATGAATAGATTTTTTATCAAAACAAGTTTACATGGTTTATGTATATTAGATTTGTTCTATATACATGCATGCTTCAATTGTTTAGACAAACTTTGTTTGATAATCTATTCCATGTGTTTTATGTTTTGGTATTTACAACAAAACATATTTTTGGACTTAATGACAAAAATCATGATATATATATGTTTCTTGTATATTGAATTTCTATTCATATACAATATGCTTCAAAGTGTTTAAATATCATATTTTTGTATTTCAGATAGGTTTTGGACAATGTGTATTTTCTATTCAAAATCCGAGTTTTAGAAAATACAAGTTTTGGTTTTTGATAAATATGATAAGATACAAAAATAGTTTTAATTACTTGATATTTGAGTCAAAACTTTTATCACATGTTTATATATCAATGCAAAATGCTAAAACTATTTTTGGGGATTTTTAGTAATTTATAAGAATTTATTTGACATTAATTTTCCTCAGATTTCAGACCTGACTTTTGTCTGCCAGGCTTGGCCGGTCGACTGGTACGGTCGACCGCACCAAAGAAGCCAGTCGACCGTTCCGGTCGACCGACGTGCACGGATACGTGCACGCTGGCTGACTCCGAATCGGTCGACCGACGGAGAGCTGTTGGCTCTCAGGAATTCTCGGTCGACCGAGGCGGTCGACCGGTAGCCACAACGGTTCAGAATTTGACCGTTGGGCGGTCGACCGGGCCGGTCGACCGGCAGGGTAAATCTGGCAAATATTCTGTAAACGGCTAGTTTTCTAAATTGCCTATAAATACCCCATTTGAGAGAGTTTTTCTCTAAGAATTTTTGGGCTAAAATTTTCTATCTCTCTGGTGTTTTTGCTGCAAGAAAAAAATAGGTTTTTGGATTCAAAGTGAACAATCTTTTGTGTTTTTGATTAGGGTTTGAAAAACCAAAGAAAAGGGATTTTGGGAAAAGCTTTTGTTTGAACTTCTATATCTTGATTTCATTTGTTTCCCAAAGGTTTTTCTTTGAGTTGCTGGTTTCATATCCCTTGGTTTTCTCCACACTTGAGCTAAAAATCTACTATCTATATCTATAGGTTATTTGTGTGGAAGAAGAAGTTGTTTGTGGTTGTTGTTGTGACCACCAAGTTGTAACCCAATCTTTTTTTAGCTTTGTGCTTTGGGTTGTATCCCTCTAGTTGAGAGGTGATCCTTGTATTGGTTGGTGATTGGGAGTTTGTTGTATTGATTTGTATATTTGCCTCAAGGAGGAGGTTGTGATTGTTGGAGTTTGCCTCAGGGAGGAGGTTGTAAAGAGAGGAGTGTTGGGTACTCCTTGTAAAGGGTCCTAGGTGGACGAGCTAGTGAAAATCCTTCGTGTGTCGAAGACGGGGATGTAGAGCTGGGTGCTCGAACCTCGATAACATATCTTGTTGTTTGCGCTTGATCCATTGGCTCTCTCTATCTCTCTCTTTACTTTGTGCCTTGCCTTATTCATATTGTGCATTCATATTTGCTTGGCTTGGTTGTGTGTGAATCATTTGTTGATCACACTTGAGTGTAATTTGCATTAAGTTATTAAATTCCGCATTTAGTTCATAGATTAGCATTGTCACCTATTCACCCCCCCTCTAGGTGACTTTTCAATTGGTATCAGAGCTAGTGCTCCTGATATTTAGGTTTAACCACCTAGGAGTGATCTTGGTTTGCTAATCTTCATTTGCATTTTCATTTGCACTCATACTAGTTTGCACTCATGGCTAGCCCTCCTATGTTTGACCATTTTAGATTTGACTCTTGGAAGGTTGACATGATTAGACATCTAAAAGGACTAGGACATTTAGTTTATCAAGCCATCACTATAGAATCCCTCCCTAATAGTAGCAAGCATAAGAAGGCCAATGCATTAGCCCTTAGGACACTTCTAGCATCTCTAAATGAACATCTTTTACCTATTTTTGATCGCTATGATTCGGCTTTTGCAGTTTGGAGCATCTTAGCGTCTCCCGAGCTTCCAAGGATTATCAACAATTTGAGGAGATCCAAGAGAGACATGTCCAAAGATAAATGCTTCATGGTCCAAGGGAAAGACTCCCTTGAGGTACACTCGGATTCCCCTCTTGATGATAGCTCTAATTCTTATTGCCATGGTTGTTTTGAGGTTCAAACTTTAAATATGGATCTTACTCAAAAGCTTGAAAAATTCTTAGAAAAACACAAACTTTTGAAAGAGAATTATCTTATTTTGAAAAATGAATTAAAGGATTTATGTTCTAATTTTGAAGTGATTTTGCAAGAAAAAGAAGAGATCACTAGTGAACGTGACTCACTACAATCTCAACTTGAACTTGCACTTAAAGAGATTGAAGATTTGAAAAACAAAATGGTTTTGATGATGTTGTAGAACACAATGAGGTTTTGTCTTCTAGATTGGATCTTGTTTTTAAAGAAAATCTTACTTTGAAAAATAAAATTGATTCAATTACAAAAGAATTGGATTTGGTTTTGATTAAAAATAAATCTTTACAAAATGAGATTGATATTCATGTTTGTCATGCTAGTGTAGCTTCTACTTCTTGCACTCCTATAGCATGTTCCACTTTGTCTTCTAGCATAGAAAATGATATAAACAATTTGAAGAAAAGTGTTGATTGTTTGGGCTCCACTTTGAGCCATTGTGCCATGAATCACACACGATTGGAAACCTTGGTTCGCAAGAAACAAGTTCCAACCTTGCATGCACACCCATCTAGGCATACACATGCTTTTCATGATCACCACCTCATATGTATGCTCACGTGTACACATGTACATATTGTGGTCGAAAAGGCCACCTTGCTAGATTTTGTTATGATCGCATTTATCATGAAAATTTAGCAACTAATTATGTTTGGGTTAGAAAAGATACTAACCCCCGTGGACCCACAAAGAAATGGGTATCAAGATCCACCTCTTTGATGTTTGATGTAGGTGGAGGCTCTCGCGTCACGTGAGGGTATTGGTGCCTTGAGGTGGATGCATTCTAAGCTAAAAGGAGAACCATATGGATGCTTCACTCTCAAGGAGATTTGGTGGGAGGACCACCGTGTTTTGGAGAACTAGAGGTGCAACTTCATTGTTTTTGGTATCATCTCTAACTCCTAATGTTTTATTTGCATACTTTTCATGTTCATCTTGTTGGCCCAAAGGGCTTCCACTCTAGTTTTGATGATGATTAACTCATGTAGTTATGTGTACTAATAATCTTGCAATGTTTAAGTTTCAGATATTTAACAAGATATTAGTTGGTGAAAGCTTCCACACATCTTTCACATGTTGATTCAAGAGCCCGCGCATCAAAGATCATACATTGCACTTGCTCGGTGAATCAAGAGTTTTTGGATCGAGCCGACTTGGAGATTGCGCTCTAGCTTGGAGATTGCGCTCTACAAGAAGACTTAGGTATCCATAGTTTTAGTTTGGGTTTAGATCCTAATTGTAAAGATTAGAATAGTATGATAAGCTCAAGTTCACAACACACACCTTTCATGTTTTGATTTTCGGTTTTAGGTTTAACCGATCTTGGTTTTCAAGAACTAATAGATTTTTATCAAAACAAGTTTACATGGTTTATGTATATTAGATTTTTTCTATATACATGCATGCTTCAATTGTTTAGACAAACTTTGTTTGATAATCTATTCCATGTGTTTTATGTTTTGGTATTTACAATAAAACATATTTTTGGACTTAATGACAAAAATCATGATATATATATGTTTCTTGTATATTGAATTTCTATTCATATACAATATGCTTCAAAGTGTTTAAATATCATATTTTTGTATCATGGATGAGTTTTAGACAATGTGTATTTTCTATTCAAAATACAAAGTTTTAGAAAATACGGTTTTTGGTTTTTGGCAAAATTTCTATGACACAAAAATAGTCAAATATGTTTGAAATTTGTGTTAGGATTTTTAACACAAGTTTGTATTTCAATATAAAATAATAAAACTATTTTTGTGGAATTTTAGAGATTTTGTGGGATTTATTGGAATATTTTTTACCTCAGTTTTCTGACCCATTTGCTGCCTGCCAGGCTAGTTCGGTCGACCGTGACGGTCGACCGCATTTAGCCGGTAGACCGTCACGGTCGACCGACGACGTGCACAAACCTGTGCACGTTCTGGCACAGTCAGCGGTCGACCGGGACGGTCGACCGGAGCAGAATAATCTGCTCTCGGGATTTTTCGGTCGACCGGGCCGGTCGACCGTTAGTTGCCAACGGTCAAAAATTGACCGTTGGACGGTCGACCGGGCCGGTCGACCGGAAGGCTATTTCTGGCAAAAATTCTGTAAACGGCTAGTTTTCTAAATTGCCTATAAATACTCCATTTGAGAGAGTTTTTCTCTAAGAATTTTTGGGCTAAAATTTTCTATCTCTCTGGTGTTTTTGCTGGAAGAAAAATAAGTTTTTGGATTCAAAGTGAACAATCTTTTGTGTTTTTGATTAGGGTTTGAAAAACCAAAGAAAAGGGATTTTGGGAAAAGCTTTTGTTTGAACTTCTATATCTTGATTTCATTTGTTTCCCAAAGATTTTCTTTGAGTTGCTGGTTTCAAATCCATTGGTTTTCTCCACACTTGAGCTATAATCTACTATCTATATCTATAGGTTATTTGTGTGGGAGAAGAAGAAGTTGTTTGTGGTTGTTGTTGTGACCACCAAGTTGTAACCCAATCTTTTCTAAGCTTTGTGCTTTGGGTTGTATCCCTCTAGTTGAGAGGTGATCCTTGTATTGGTTGGTGATTGGGAGTTTGTTGTATTGGTTGGGAGTTTGCCTCAAGGAGGAGGTTGTGATTGTTGGAGTTTGCCTCAAGGAGAAGGTTGTGTTTGTTGGCTTGGAGTAGTGCCTCAAGAAGGAGGTTGTATTTGTAAAGAGAGGAGTTGGGTACTCCTTGTGAGAGTTCTTTGTGGACTAGCTAGTGGATTAGAAATCCTTCGTGTGTCGAAGGCGGGGATGTAGAGCTGGGTGCTCGAACCTCGATAACATATCCTTGTGTTTGCGCTTGATCCATTGGCTCTCTCTTTACTTTGTGCCTTGCAATTCTTTACATTGCTCATTCATATTGCTTGGCTTGGTTGTGTGTGCATCACTTGTTGATAGCACTTGAGTGTAATTTGCATTAAGTTTTTAATTTCCGCATTAAGTTCACTAGATTAGCATTGTCACCTATTCACCCCCCCTCTAGGTGACTTTTCAATTGGTATCAGAGCTAGCGCTCCTGATATTTAGGTTTAACCATCTAGGAGTGTGATCTTGGTTTGCTAATCTTCATTTGCATTGTCATTTGCACTCATATTAGTTTGCACTCATGGCTAGCCCTCCTATGTTTGACCATTTTAGACTTGATGCTTGGAAGGTGGACATGACTAGGCATTTAAAAACTCTAGGTCATTTAGTTTATCAAGCCATCACTATAGAAACCCTCCCTAATAGTAGCAAGCATAAGAAGGCCAATGCACTTGCACTTAAAACACTTAGAGCATCTTTTGATAATAATCTTTTACTTGTTTTTGATAGTTTTGATTCGGCTTTTGCAGTTTGGAGCGTCTTGACATCTCCGGAGCTTCCAAGGATCATTAACAATATGAGGAGATCTATGAGAGATGTATCCGAAGAGCCTTGTTTTATGGCATATGGGAAAGACTCCCATGAGGTACAATCGGAATCTCAAATAGATGATAGCTCTAGTTCATATTGCCATGGTTGTTTTGAAGTTCAAAATTTGAATGTTGACCTTGCTTCTAAACTTGAAAATTTTATGGAAAAACATGAGATTTTGAAAAAGAAACATTTTGACTTAAAAGAAGAATTAAAGGATTTATGTTCAACTTTTGAATCGGTTTTGCAAGAGAAAGAAGAGATCACTAGTGAACGTGACTCACTACAATCTCAACTTGAACTTGCACTTAAAGAGATTGAAGATTTGAAAAACAAAAATGGTTTTGATGATGTTGTAGAACACAATGAGGTTTTGTCTTCTAGATTGGATCTTGTTTTCAAAGAAAATCTTACTTTGAAAAATAAAATTGATTCAATTACAAAAGAATTGGATTTGGTTTTGATTAAAAATAAATCTTTACAAAATGAGATTGATATTCATGTTTGTCATGCTAGTGTAGCTTCTACTTCTTGCACTCCTATAGCATGTTCCACTTTGTCTTCTAGCATAGAAAATGATATAAACAATTTGAAGAAAAGTGTTGATTGTTTGGGCTCCACTTTGAGCCATTGTGCCATGAATCACACACGATTGGAAACCTTGGTTCGCAAGAAACAAGTTCCAACCTTGCATGCACACCCATCTAGGCATACACATGCTTTTCATGATCACCACCATCATATGTATGCTCACGTGTACACATGTACACATTGTGGTCGAAAAGGCCACCTTGCTAGATTTTGTTATGATCGCATTTATCATGAAAATTTAGCAACTAATTATGTTTGGGTTAGAAAAGATACTAACCCCCGTGGACCCACAAAAAAATGGGTACCAAGATCCACCTCTTTGATGTTTGATGTAGGTGGGAGCTCTCGCATCACTTGAGGGCATTGGTGCCTTGAGGTGGATGCATTCTAAGCTTAAAAGAGAACCATTTGGATGCTACACTCTCAAGGAGATTTGGTGGGAGGACCACCGTGGTTTGGAGAACTAGAGATGCACCTTCATCGGTTTTGGTATCATTCTCTAACTCCCATCTTTTTGCATGCTTTTACATGTTCATCTATTCATAGCATGTTTTGTTTCATTGTTCATTATGCTTATGCTATATTGGTTAGATTAGTGATATACATGTTTAGTTACTTGAGCACCCATGTTTCATATGGATCTATATTTAGTGTTCACTTCTTATTTAAGCTAACATGTATGCCCTAGATCTAATGCACATGCATATGCATGATGATCATATGATGTTCATGATTCCATGATTTTTGTTTAGATGATTATATGGATGTTTGTGATATATCTTGTGTGCATTTCATCATTGCACTTTATTCATTCTTTGTTCGATCTATTCTCATACAACAAGGTTGCATTGCGCACCTCTAACCCATTCAAGGGGAATCAGGAGGAAGGAGTTCAGAACCCTTCACGGGGTATACGGCTCTTAGTCTTGTTTTGAGAGATCGTTGCATCATACATCCATCTTAGTTTTAAAAGGTCATTAATACTTCATATTTTTGATTAATATGTTCATATTGATTTTTGACCCGTTTTATGCCTCATGATTTGATTACTTGCTTGAATGTTAGTTTTCATTAAGACTAGGATTTATACTTGTACAACTAGTGAGCTACAAATAGACCTTTATATATTTGTGCTTAAACGCTCATTTGTAGTCATTTGATGTACTAGTATAGTCTAATTTTGATGATTCATGCATTTGACTTGTATTCCTCATTTTTAATGTGTTTCTATGATCTTGTGGTTGACTTCATGTATATGTCTATCTTGTCCAAATTATTGTTTATACATATACATCCTTGAGCCACGTGCCTTTATGCATATACTTTTGTGGACTCTTCATGTTTAGGATATGTATGTATACTTTAGTTTGTACATGACATACATATGCCTTGAAGTTTAAATCGTTTGGATGAATTTCATGTTTTTAATATTGAGCTTGATTGTCCATTTTCATGTTGATATGTTTCTCACAACACTTGTACACTCACTCTATTTATGTTTTCTCATGACTTAGTTTTCATGAGTACAAGTTATGCTATATGGATTTTGAGTGTTTTAGTGCCATGTGGTCTACTTGTGTCTTCATGAAAATTGTTTTTTTTTTTTTGGATCTCATACTAGTTGATTCATATAACTAGTTATGATATTCTTCCTTGGTAGAGATTTTCAAACATACTACATTTTTAAACCTATTTTTGAAAACCCCTACCATCAATGGGCGGTTGGATGGGAGATCATGTTCTTGAATGCTTTATAATGAAAATCCTTTTTATCTTGAACCATGATTGAGTGGTAGTTGATATGAGATATACACTTGATCTTATTGTTGTTTCAATTGGTATCATTGAACTCTTTCAATTGATATCAATATGACATCTTTTTGTATACTCATATATGTTTGTATTTTATATATGTATGCTTGCACTTCATATAGTATCAAATTTCAATTGATATCTATATTTGACATACATATATAGATGATTTATTTGTGCTTCAAGATATCACAAATTTTGTTTATGCTTAGCTTGAACTTTTCAAATTGAAACAATGTTAAAGCGAATTTTCAATTGAGTTAATTTTCAATTGGTATCTTATTTCAAGCATATGCATATTTTCATTTGGTATTTCATAAAGGGGGAGAAACCAGTATTTTATTTTTTAATTAGCATCTTATCTCTCATTTGATATTTTGTTTGGATTCCACTCCCTTGCTTTATGATAGAAAATAAAGATTTCATTTGGCAAAGAATAATTGTTTCATTTGGTATCAAGATTTGTTTTTAAGGAAATTCAAAATTAGTATTGTTTAATTTCAAAATTGGTATCTAGTTTGTTTGTTTACAATTGGTAGGTTATTTGTTTACTTACTAATTGGTATCAAGATTTTCATTTTATTTATGTTTTCAATTGGTATATGTTCTCGTTTTTATTTCAATTGATTTGTTGTTTTTCAATTGGTATCAATATACACTTCATTGCCACATTTTTTTTGGTATCATATTTGATTTAACCCTTTATTAGTTCTTTGCTTTGAACAAAAAGGGAGAGAAAAATTTATTGTTTTTACTTTTATTTTTAACCCTTTTTGATGATTGACAAAAAGGGGGAGAAGAATTTGAGTTTTATATGCATATTTGTGTTTGCATATAGTTTACATTTGATGAAAAGAAGCCTTGTTTATATGCATGTCTATGCATGTTTTATGTTTCATTTTTATTGGTATCAAGAGCATGTTTTGATATTGTTTTAAACACATATAAACATGTTGTTTTAAGAACATTCAATGCATATCTTATATGTTTTATTGTTATGCATGAGTTAAGGGGGAGCTTCTTTGAAGCTTTACTTTAATCCATGCATATATAACTCCATGAGTTTTGTCATCATCAAAAAGGGGGAGATTGTTGGCCCAAAGGGCTTCCACTCTAGTTTTGATGATGATTAACTCATGTAGTTATGTGTACTAATAATCTTGCAATGTTTAAGTTTCAGATATTTAACAAGATATTAGTTGGTGAAAGCTTCCACACATCTTTCACATGTTGATTCAAGAGCCCGCGCATCAAAGATCATACATTGCACTTGCTCGGTGAATCAAGAGTTTTTGGATTGAGCCGACTTGGAGATTGCGCTCTAGCTTGGAGATTGCGCTCTACAAGAAGACTTAGGTATCCATAGTTTTAGTTTGGGTTTAGATCCTAATTGTAAAGATTAGAATAGTATGATAAGCTCAAGTTCACAACACACACCTTTCATGTTTTGATTTTCGGTTTTAGGTTTAACCGATCTTGGTTTTCAAGAACTAATAGATTTTTATCAAAACAAGTTTACATGGTTTATGTATATTAGATTTGTTCTATATACATGCATGCTTCAATTGTTTAGACAAACTTTGTTTGATAATCTATTCCATGTGTTTTATGTTTTGGTATTTACAATAAAACATATTTTTGGACTTAATGACAAAAATCATGATATATATATGTTTCTTGTATATTGAATTTCTATTCATATACAATATGCTTCAAAGTGTTTAAATATCATATTTTTGTATCATGGATGAGTTTTAGACAATGTGTATTTTCTATTCAAAATACAAAGTTTTAGAAAATACGGTTTTTGGTTTTTTGCAAAATTTCTATGACACAAAAATAGTCAAATATGTTTGAAATTTGTGTTAGGATTTTTAACACAAGTTTGTATTTCAATATAAAATAATAAAACTATTTTTGTGGAATTTTAGAGATTTTGTGGGATTTATTGGAATATTTTTTACCTCAGTTTTCTGACCCATTTGCTGCCTGCCAGGCTAGTTCGGTCGACCGTGACGGTCGACCGCATGTAGCCGGTCGACCGTCACGGTCGACCGACGACGTGCACAAACCTGTGCACGTTCTGGCACAGTCAGCGGTCGACCGGGACGGTCGACCGGAGCAGAATAATCTGCTCTCGGGATTTTTCGGTCGACCGGGCCGGTCGACCGTTAGTTGCCAACGGTCAAAAATTGACCGTTGGACGGTCGACCGGGCCGGTCGACCGGAAGGCTATTTCTGGCAAAAATTCTGTAAACGGCTAGTTTTCTAAATTGCCTATAAATACTCCATTTGAGAGAGTTTTTCTCTAAGAATTTTTGGGCTAAAATTTTCTATCTCTCTGGTGTTTTTGCTGCAAGAAAAATAAGTTTTTGGATTCAAAGTGAACAATCTTTTGTGTTTTTGATTAGGGTTTGAAAAACCAAAGAAAAGGGATTTTGGGAAAAGCTTTTGTTTGAACTTCTATATCTTGATTTCATTTGTTTCCCAAAGATTTTCTTTGAGTTGCTGGTTTCAAATCCATTGGTTTTCTCCACACTTGAGCTATAATCTACTATCTATATCTATAGGTTATTTGTGTGGGAGAAGAAGAAGTTGTTTGTGGTTGTTGTTGTGACCACCAAGTTGTAACCCAATCTTTTCTAAGCTTGGTGCTTTGGGTTGTATCCCTCTAGTTGAGAGGTGATCCTTGTATTGGTTGGTGATTGGGAGTTTGTTGTATTGGTTGGGAGTTTGCCTCAAGGAGGAGGTTGTGATTGTTGGAGTTTGCCTCAAGGAGAAGGTTGTGTTTGTTGGCTTGGAGTAGTGCCTCAAGAAGGAGGTTGTATTTGTAAAGAGAGGAGTTGGGTACTCCTTGTGAGAGTTCTTTGTGGACTAGCTAGTGGATTAGAAATCCTTCGTGTGTCGAAGGCGGGGATGTAGAGCTGGGTGCTCGAACCTCGATAACATATCCTTGTGTTTGCGCTTGATCCATTGGCTCTCTCTTTACTTTGTGCCTTGCAATTCTTTACATTGCTCATTCATATTGCTTGGCTTGGTTGTGTGTGCATCACTTGTTGATAGCACTTGAGTGTAATTTGCATTAAGTTTTTAATTTCCGCATTAAGTTCACTAGATTAGCATTGTCACCTATTCACCCTCCCTCTAGGTGACTTTTCACATCTTTTATAGCATGTCATGTTTTGTTGTTCATTATGCTTGTGCCTTGTTCATTAGATTAATGTTATACATGTTTAGTTCCTTGAGCACCCATGTTTCATATGGATCTATATTTAGTGCTCTCACTTTGTTTATACTAACATGTATGCCTTAGATCTATTGCACATGCATATGCATAATGATCATTTGGATGTTTACGATTCTATGATTTTTGTTTTAATAATTCATGTGTTGTTTAGTATGTTTATTGTCATGATTAAGTAGAACATGTGGATTTGAATTATGATCAATTTTTGTCTATCATGACATTATTATGACTTGTTTTGTGATTTGAATATATGTTTAGAAGTTAGTTTTCATTAAAACTAGGATTCATACTTGTACATAGAATGGGCTACAAGTAAACCTTTGTAATATTTGTGCTTGAATGCCTATTTGTATCCATTTGATGTGCTAGTATAGTCTAGTTTTGATGATTCATGCATTCAAACATGTATTCCTCATTTTTGATATGATTTATGATCATGTGTTTTCTATGATAAAGTGTTTTCACTTCATGTATATGTCTATTTTGCCAAACCTTAAGATATACATGTATGCCCCTTGAGTCATTTGCTTTTCATGCAAATCTATATTTTGGACTCAATTGTGTTTAGGGATATGTATGTATACTTTTGCTTTGTCTAAACATACATATACCTTGAAGTATAAATTAACTTTTAATGAAGAGTTTAGATTTTCATGTTTTTTAGGAGATTTCCTTTAGTAATGAAAATTTAGTTTTCATATGTTTATATTTTAAAGGAATTTCAATTGAGCTTAAATGCCTATTTTCATGTTGATATGTGTCACACAACACTTGTACACTCACCTTATTTAATGTTTTCTCATGACTTAGTTTTCATGAGCACAAGTTATGCTATATGGATTTTGAGTGTTTTAGTGCCATGTGGTTTACATGTGTCTTCATGAATTTTTTTTTGGATCTCATACTAGTTGATTCATATAACTAGTTATGATATTCTTCCTTGGTAGAGATTTTCAAACATACTACATTTTCAAACCTATTTTTGAAAACCCCTACCATCTAAGGGTGGTTGGATGGGAGATCTTGTTCATGTATGCTTTATAATGAAAATCATTTTTAAACTTGCACATGATTGGGTGGTAGTTGATATGAGATATACACTTGATCTTATTGTTGTTTCAATTGGTATCATTGAATTCTTTCAATTGGTATCAATCTTGACATCCTTTTGTATACTCATATATGTTTTGTTTTATATATGTATGCTTACACTTCATATAGTATCAATTTCAATTGGTATCTTTTTATTACATACATATATAGATGATTTATTTGTGTTTCAAGATATCACAAATTTTGTTTATGATAAGCTTGATTTTTTTTAATGACCAACATTTTCAATTGATTTAATTTTCAATTGGTTTCTTTATACAAGCATTATCATTATCTTGCTTATGCTAAGCTTGAGCTTTAACATTATTTCAATTGACTTGTTTTCAATTGGTATCTTTTTCTTCTAGCTTATGCATATGTTTAGTTAGTATTTCATAAAGGGGGAGAAAAACTCACATTTCAATTTCTCAATTGGTATTTAGTTTACCATTGGTTTTGTTTCCCACTCCCTAACTTTATAATGAAAAATGATTAAAGGATGATTATTGATTTTTAATTGGTTTCATTTGCTTATAAAGATAAATATCCTCAATTGGTATCTAGATGCATTTGTTTATTCAAAATTGGTATCATTGTGTTTCTCAATTGGTATCATGTGTTTTATTTTCAATATGTTTTAATTTCAATTGGGATCATATTTGTTTTCAATGCCCCTCTTACTTTCAATTGGTAATTAGTAGGCATTTCTTAAATGTTTTTATGATCACTTTCTATTGATATCATAATGCACTTCTTTGACATTTTTTTAATTGGTATCATTTTTGGTTTCACCCCTTGAAGTAGTTTGTTTATTCTTTGTTTCATATATTTAGGGGGAGAAGAATTCATATCTTTTTGTTTTTACCCCTTTGTTGATGATTGACAAAAAGGGGGAGAAGATTTATTGGAGTTGATATGCATGAGTTTTCAGTTTTATGTTCATTTCATCTCCATTGGTATTGGTATCAAGAGCATTATGAGTTTTGTTTTTATTAGTATCCATTAGTATCAAGAGTTTTGTTTGGTAAGTTATTTGTTTTGTTTTAATTAGGAATCAATAGCATGTTTCATATGCTTATTCATTTTATGTCAAGAACCTTGTTTATATGAATCTTCTTGTTTGTTTATTCCTATGCATGAGTTAAGGGGGAGCTTCTTTGAAGCTTTACTTTAATCCATGCATATATAACTCCATGAGTTTTGTCATCATCAAAAAGGGGGAGATTGTTGGCCCAAAGGCCTTTCACTCTAGTTTTGATGATGATTAACTCATGTAGTTATGTGTACTAATTATCTTGTGATTTTAGTTTCAGATCATTAATCAAGATATTAGTTGGTGTTTAGCTTCAACAAGATGAATTGGAAGCTTGCACATGTTGATTCAAGAGCCCGCGCATCAAAGATCATACATTGCACTTGCTCGGTGAATCAAGAGTTTTTGGATCGAGCCGACTTGGAGATTGCGCTCTAGCTTGGAGATTGCGCTCCACAAGAAGACTTAGGTATCCATAGTTTAGTTTGGGTTTAGATCCTAATTGTAAAGATTAGAATAGTATGATAAGCTCAAGTTCACAACACACACCTTTCATGTTTTGATTTTCGGTTTTAGGTTTAACCGATCTTGGTTTTCATGAATAGATTTTTTATCAAAACAAGTTTACATGGTTTATGTATATTAGATTTGTTCTATATACATGCATGCTTCAATTGTTTAGACAAACTTTGTTTGATAATCTATTCCATGTGTTTTATGTTTTGGTATTTACAACAAACATATTTTTGGACTTAATGACAAAAATCATGATATATATATGTTTCTTGTATATTGAATTTCTATCCATATACAATATGCTTCAAAGTGTTTAAATATCATATTTTTGTATTTCAGATAGGTTTTGGACAATGTGTATTTTCTATTCAAAATCCGAGTTTTAGAAAATACAAGTTTTGGTTTTTGATAAATATGATAAGATACAAAAATAGTTTTAATTACTTGATATTTGAGTCAAAACTTTTATCACATGTTTATATATCAATGCAAAATGCTAAAACTATTTTTGGGGATTTTTAGTAATTTATAAGAATTTATTTGACATTAATTTTCCTTAGATTTCAGACCTGACTTTTGTCTGCCAGGCTTGGTCGGTCGACTGGTACGGTCGACCACACCAAAGAAGCCAGTCGACCGTTCCGGTCGACCGACGTGCACGGATACGTGCACGCTGGCTGACTCTGTATCCGGTCGACCGAATCGGTCGACCGACGGAGAGCTGTTGGCTCTCAGGAATTCTCGGTCGACCGAGGCGGTCGACCGGTAGCCACAACGGTTCAGAATTTGACCGTTGGGCGGTCGACCGGCAGGGTAAATCTGACAAATATTCTGTAAACGGCTAGTTTTCTAAATTGCCTATAAATACCCCATTTGAGAGAGTTTTTCTCTAAGAATTTTGGGCTAAATTTTCTATCTCTCTGGTGTTTTTGCTGCAAGAAAAAAATAGGTTTTTGGATTCAAAGTGAACAATTTTTTGTGTTTTTTATTAGGGTTTGAAAAACCAAAGAAAAGGGATTTTGGGAAAAGCTTTTGTTTGAACTTCTATATCTTGATTTCATTTGTTTCCCAAAGGTTTTTCTTTGAGTTGCTGGTTTCATATCCCTTGGTTTTCTCCACACTTGAGCTAAAATCTACTATCTATATCTATAGGTTATTTGTGTGGAAGAAGAAGTTGTTTGTGGTTGTTGTTGTGACCACCAAGTTGTAACCCAATCTTTTCTTAGCTTTGTGCTTTGGGTTGTATCCCACTAGTTGAGAGGTGATCCTTGTATTGGTTGGTGATTGGGAGTTTGTTGTATTGATTTGTATATTTGCCTCAAGGAGGAGGTTGTGATTATTGGAGTTTGCCTCAGGGAGGAGGTTGTAAAGAGAGGAGTGTTGGGTACTCCTTGTAAAGGGTCCTAGGTGGACGAGCTAGTGGAAATCCTTCGTGTGTCGAAGGCGGGGATGTAGAGCTGGGTGCTCGAACCTCGATAACATATCTTGTTGTTTGCGCTTGATCCATTGGCTCTCTCTCTATCTCTCTCTTTACTTTGTGCCTTGCCTTATTCATATTGTGCATTCATATTTGCTTGGCTTGGTTGTGTGTGAATCATTTGTTGATCACACTTGAGCGTAATTTGCATTAAGTTATTAAATTCCGCATTTAGTTCATAGATTAGCATTGTCACCTATTCACCCCCCCTCTAGGTGACTTTTCAAACTCCTCTCTCCAACAAACACAACCTCTTCACAAGAGGTAAGGCACAACAACTATCACCTCTACACTTAGAGGGATGGGCACTTAGCCAAACAACAATCAACCTCACAATAGAGGGATAAGGGTCAAAGCCAACACTCCAACAATCACCTCTACACTTAGAGGGATACCAACCAAACCAAACTCCTCCACAATCACCTCTACACAAGAGGGAATCCACAACTCAAAACAAAGAGATTTACAACACTTGGTGGTCTCAACAAACCATAAACAAATTTCTCTCACAAAACAAGATCTTAATAGATAGGATAGATATGATAGCTCAAGTGTGAGAAAACAAAGAGTTTGGAAAACAAATCATAAAGAAAAACTCTTGGGAAAACTTCTAGATGGCTATAGAAATGAAGAACAAAAACCAATTCCCAAAGACTCTATTTTTCTTTGATTTTTTCAACCCTTTAAAAACAAATAAAGATAGATCTTTATAACCCAATAACTCTTTGAAAATTTGTTGCTAAAACACTGAGAAAGATAGAAAATTTGCTCTTGAAATTCTTAGTGAAATCAGCTAAGGAGGGGATATTTATAACCCTCCAAAAAAATCTACCCGTTGGCAGTCTGGAAAGGGCAGAATTGCCCTTCTGGTCGACCGGGCGGTCGACCGACCAACGGTCATTTTTATGACCGTTGAGCCGCTGGCCGACTGCCTGGTCGACCGGGCCTGGAAACAGAGAGCAGCAACTCTCTGCCGGTCGACCGTCCGGTCGATCGGGGCCATTTCCAGAGAGCAGAGCTCTCTGGACGGTCGACCGACCTGGTCGACCGGCCTTCCAGCCAAAGCTGCCATGCACGTTTGTGCACGTCGGTCGACTCTGCCTCGGTCGACCGGCAGAAGGCCAGGTCCAGATTATATGGATTTAAAAACTTGTCTTTTTGCCTTCTAAAAAATCCCATAAATACATATAAATTTCACAAAAATAAGTTCTTTTATGATCTTTAAAATAAAAATATGTGTGACTAAAATTCAACACATATTATAAACAATTTGAACCATTTTCGTGATATTGAAATTTGGCTTAAAATAAAAATCGGTATTTTTCAAACTTTGAATTTTTGAAATGGAAAACTGTTTTCTCCAAAACTCATGTAAATACAAAAACATGATATTGAAATATCTTTGAAGCATATTGTATATGGATAGAATCCATATATATATAAAGATATATATATCTATGTTTTTGACTAGAAATCAAAAAATCGGTTAAACAGAAAACAAAAACCAATAAACTTTAAACTTATGTGTTTGTGAACTTGAGCATATCAACACTATCTAATTTTACAATGATCTAACCATACTAACACACAAACCGAGGTCTTCTTGTAGAACTCCTTCTCCAAGTCGACTCGATCCAAACGCGAGTACAAGATGCGATCTTGACGCTCGAGCTCTTGAATCAACACGTGAAAGCTCCAAAACTCCTTTGTTGAAGCTAATCACCTACTAATATCTTGATCAAATATCTGAAATTAAATATCATAAGATTATTAGTAAACTATAACTATATGAGTTAATCATCATCAAAACTAAAGTGATGAGCCTCTGGGCCAACATTTTATTATTAAGAGCGTAACGAAATAACTCTAAGAAAGAAGGGTACAAAATGTAAGTCACCTAGAGGAGGGTGAATAGGTGACAAGCTAATCAAATGTAAAACTAATACAAAATTAAAAATAATTGTGCAAACTAAAACTATTGTGCAAACACACAAAGTATAATCAAAGAGTGTAGCCGAATTCCCGACGAAGGGCTCTGGATTATCTCCTCAAGGTTCCTCTAGATTAAGAGTTGAGATGCCACTATGGCTTTCTCGGTTGAATACATGTGTGAGCAAACAAACAACCAATCATATATATCAATTAAGCACAAATATATCTCGCATATAAAGAGATGAATAATATAAGTATGTAAGATATATAAAAACAAGTGAGAGAGGGAGAGAATAGTAATCGCAAACACAGGAGAATTGTTTCGAGGTTCGAGCATACTTGCTCTACGTCGTCGCCTTCAACACTATGAACGATTTCCACTAAAACGATCCTGCAAGATCACTCGGTGCCACAACTCCTACAACGAGTTCCCTCAAGAACTCTTGGACCGCAAGTCCCTCACTTGTTCCCACAAGAATAACACGCAAGCACACTAGCTTGCCGAGGTCGCACCTTTACAACTTTCTAATACAAGGGGTGGAACACTTGGTGATCTTCTTCTCTTGATCACCAAAAACAACTTTCACAATAAAGATCCTATAGGATGCATATCAATGGAAAGCTTAAACTTGTGTGAGAAAACTAGATAGAATGAGTGGTAGAAAAACTCAATAAAGCTCTTTTGAAAACATAAGATATTTACTCTTAAAAACTCTCTTTTGGATATGGAAATAAAGCTCTAAAACTTGCTTAGAAACTTTGAAGAAAAGCTCAAGAAAGTGGCCCAAAAATCTTACCCAAAAAACTGGCCAAAAGTCCCATTTATAGAGGCATTAGAAAACTAGCCGTTATAGGCCAGATTGGCCTGTCGGTCGACCGACCAACGGTCATATTGATGACAGATGGGGTGGTCGGTCGACCGCCCGGTCAACGATCATATTGATGACAGATGGGGTGGTCGGTCGACCGCCCGGTCAATCGCACCCAGGTCTTGACCTGTCGATCGACTGCTCGGTCGACCGAGGCAAGAACCAGAGAGCATTGCTCTCTTGGTTGGTTGACCACCTGATCGACCAGGGCCAGATCCAGAGAGCAAACTCTCTGAATTGGTCGACCGCCCGGTCGATCGGCCCTCAAGCCAGTCCTGTGCACGTTGTCTGTGCACATCGGTCGACCACTCGGTCGACCGACCTCTGGTTCGGTTGACCAGTCGGCCGACCGCCAGAAGCCTAGTCAGGGTTTTAAGGATTTGAAACTTGATCTTTTAAAGCCCTAAAATTTTACTTAAATCTCATTAAAATTGATAAAATAAGCTCATTAAAATAATTTGAAGTACAAATATGTGTGATCAAAAATCAACACATATTACAAACAAATTGAACTATTTTTGAGGCATAGAATTTTAAGCTTAAAGCAAAAACTGTATTTTTCAAAAACAAACTTCAAATGAAAAATGATTTTTTTCAAAACTTGTTCAAATAAAAAATATAAGATATTTTAAACACTATTGAAGCATAGTGCATATGGATATGATTCAGTACACATATAAGATGAAATATCTATGTTTTTGACAATTAAGCTCAAAATAAGTTTTGACTTTAACAAAACTTAAAAACAAGAATTAAAAACATCAAATTAAGTTTTTCTAAATAATATAAAGCATCAATACATATGGATGAACTCCAATACACATATAAACCAAGTAAACTTGTTTTGATGAACTCTATTCATGAAATATAAAGATATCCTTTTTGAAGCTCAAAACTAAAGCCAAAACCAAAATTAAAACTTTTTCTTATGAAAACACATATAAATTGTATGTGTGTGTCTATGAGCTTGACCAATCCACAACTAATCTATCCTTTATATTTTATCTAAAAACACAAAATCTTAACACTTACAAAACTAGACTCAAATCTTCAAAATCTTCTCTTGAAAATCTTCTTCTCCATCTTGACTTGATCCAAACCTTGATCTAAAAAGTTAGACTCCTCTTGAGTACCTGATGCGATCTTGAAACACAAGCTCTTGAATCAACACGTGCTACCTTCAAAACTTAATTCGAATCTTTTGTTGAAATTAAACACCGACTAAGATCTTGATAGAAATTCTGAAACTTAATGAACACAAGATCATTAGTAATATAACTACATGAGTTAATTATCATCAAAACTAGAGTGATGGGCCTTTGGGCCAACAATTTCCCCCTTTTTGATGATGATAAAACTCATGAAATTATATATGCATGGATTAAACATAAGCTTCATAGAAGCTCCCCCTTAACTCGTGCATAACAAAAACAATACAGATATTCAATGAAGCACATAAACTAAACACGAATATATATGTATAAACAACAATATTAAACATGCATATATAAACTCTCTAAATTCTTTTTCCCTTTTTTTGTCAATTCATCAGCAAAGGGGCGAAGAAAAACAATCAAGAAAGATGTAAATGCGATATACATTCATGAAGTGGGGAGACGTTAAGTTAGCTCCTCCTGCATACATGCATTACATGGAGAAGGGATGACTAGACTCTAACCCACAAAAGCATAATATACAATACATAGACGGAGATGTTAAGCTCCTCCTACACACGTGTACCACATAAAGAAGAGAGATCAAGCTCCTTAATATGTAAAATACACTCAACATAAATCTATATATAGAGGAGATGTCAAGCTCCCCTTGCATATAAGCAATACATATCAAACAATTTTTAAAAAAAATTTGAAACCACTTTTAAAATAAATTTAAATGATTTATTCTATCAAAATAAAATTTTGCTAAATGACCTTTGCGGCCGCAATGTGTACAATTACACACTCTAGCATGCATATAGTTGTGATGTGTATGAGCATGGTGTGCATGAGATGTATGCGGTGGGGTATGTGCGTGAACATGTGGAACTTGTTTCTTGTGAAACATAAATTTCAATTTATTGTGTTTAAATGCACATTGGCTCAAAGTGGAGCCCAAACAATCTATGTTCTTCAAAATACATATATCATTTTCAATTTTAGAAGAAGAGACATGTGCATGAGAAACAAAATTCTTTTTCTTTTTAAAAATATTTCCTTTTTCTTTTAACACAATTTTCTTTTTCAAATAGTTATTTTCATTTAAAATAATTTTTTTTCGTTTCTACCAAAATAGTTTTCATTTTCAAGGATTCATTTTCTTTTGAAACGATTTCAAATTTATTTTTAAAAAAGTCTTTTCCTTTAAAATGGAATCATTTTCATTTTTCAATTTCTTGTTTTCTATTTTTAACAAATCATATCTTTTAAGAAGTTGTTGGCAAAATAATGCAAGGTCATCATATGGCATCTCAACTTCTTCATCTAACTCGGAATCAGAATTTACCTCAAGAAGGTCACCCCCTTGGACCATGTAGCACATGTTGGAAGTAACACTTCCATCATCCGAGTCACTTCTCATATGATATTGCTTTTGTTCACCAAGAGAGATAAGAGTGTTCCATACTATAAAAGCCGAATCAAAATTAGAAATCCTAGATAAATATTCATCATTTAGGGTTTACTTTAATGCATGGATGAGCCTTAAGATTTTTGCCATTTAGATAATATGACTCTTTAATGGTGGCAAATTAAACATGAATTCCTAAGGCTTTTGGGTACATAGACATCTTAACTTTTCAAGTTTGGATGTTAAGAATGTCAAACATAGGAGGTGTCATGAACTCCATGTGTGTGTACAAATATTATGATTAGCTAAAATGAGGATCTTTAACTTAAAATTGTTAGACTCAAATCAAGAGCACCAAGCTCTGATACCAATTGTAAGTCACCTAGAGGGGGTGAATAGGTGACAAGCTAATCAATGCAAAACTAATGCAAAATTAAAACTAATTATGCAAACTAAAACTATTATGCAAACACACAAAGTATAACTAAAGAGTGTAGCCGAATTCTCAATGAAGGGCTCTGGACTATCTCCTAAATATTCCTCTAAATTAAGAGTTGAGGTGTCACTATAGTTTTTTTAGTTGAATACAAGTGTGAGCAAACAAACAACCTAAGCATATATATCAATTAAGCACAAATATATCTAGCATATAAAGAGATGAACAATATAAGCATGCAAGATATATAAACACAAGTGAGAGAGGAGGAGAAAAACAATCGCAAACATGGAAAAATTGTTTCGAGGTTCGAACACATTTGCTCTACGTCCCCGCCTTCAACACTATGAAGGATTTCCACTAAAACGATCCCGCAAGATCACTCGGTGCCGCAACACCTACAACGAATTCCCTCAAGAACTCTTGGACCGCAAGTCCCTCACTTGTTTCTGACAAGAACAACACACGCAAGCACATTAGCTTGCCATGGCCGCACCTCTACAACTTCCCAATACATGGGGGTGAAACACTTGGTGATTTTCTTATCTTGATCACCAAAAATAACTCTCACAATAAGGATCCTATAAGATGAATATAGCAATGAAAAGCTCAAATTTGTGTGAGAAAACTAGAAAGAATGAGTAGTGAAAAAACTCAATAAAACTCTTTTGAAAACACAAGAATTTACTCTTGAAAACTCTCTTTTGGATATGGAAATGAAGCATTACAAACTTGCTTAGAAACTCTGAAGAAGAGCTCTAGAAAACAACCTAAAAATCTTACTCAAAAATCTGACCAAAAGTCCTATATATAAAGGTATCGAAAAACTAGCCGTTATATGCCAGATTGGCTATCGGTCGACCGGCCAACGATCATATTTATGACCGTTGGGGTTGCCGGTCGACGGCCTGGTCAACCGCAACCAGTCTTAACCTGTCGGTCGATCGAGGCAAGTATCAGAGAGCACTGCTCTCTTGGTTGGTCGACCGCCCAGTCGACCAGGACCAGATTCAGAGAGCAAACTCTCTGAATCGGTCGACCGTCTGATCGACCAGCCCTCAAGTCAGGCTTGTGCTCGTTGCATCTGTGCACATTGATTGACCGCTCAATCGACCGACCTCTGGTTCAGTCGATCGACCGTCAGAAGCCTAGGTGAGTGTTTTAAGGATTTGAAACTTTGGTCTTTTAAAACCCTTAAATTTTATTTAAATCTCATAAAATCTACAAAAATAAGTTCATTAAAACACTTTGCAGTACAAATATGTGTGATAAAAATCAACACATATTACAAACAAATTGAATTATTTTTGAGACACAGAATTTTAAGCTTAAACCAAAAACTGTATTTTTCAAAAACAAACTTCAAAATGAAAAACGATTTTTTTCAAAACTTGTTCAAATAAAAAAACAAGATATTTTAAAAACTATTGAAGCATAGTGTGTATGGATATGATCCAATACACATATAAGATGAAATATTTTTGGTTTTGACAATTAAGCTTAAAATAAGTTTTGAATTTAATAAAACTTAAAAGTATGAATTAGAAACATCAAACTAAGTTTTTCTAAACAATGTAAAGTATCAATGTGTATGGATGAACTCCAATACACATATAAACCAAGTAAACTTGTTTTGATGAACTCTATTCATAAAACATAAAGATATCTTTTTTGAAGCTTAAAACTAAAACCAAAATCAAAACTAAAACTTTTTCTTATAAAAACACATATAAATTGTGTGTGTCTCTATGAGCTTTAGCAATCCACAACTAATCTATCCTTTATATTTTATCTAAAAACACAAAATCTTAACACTTACAAAACTAGACTCAAGTCTTGAAAATCTTCTCGTGAAAATCTTCTTCTCCATCTTGACTTGATCCAAACCTTGATTCAAAGAGCTCGACTCCTCTCGAGTACTTGATGTGATCTTGAAGCGCGAGCTCTTGAATCAACACGTGTTAGTTTCAAAACTTGACTTCGAATCTTTTGTTGAAGCTAAACACCGACTAAGATCTTGATAGAAAATCTAAAACTTGGTGAACACAAGATCTACTATAATTATATTAGTTAATCATCATCAAAACTAGAGTGATGGAGTTTTGGGCCAACACAAAAATATAGAACATCATATAGAATTGATCCTTCAGAAAGAGAGAGAGAGAGAGAGAAAAAAATACAAATACAAATAAAGATAAAAAACCACACAAGCGCTATCGTAGCTCCACCTGCATCGCCGCCGCGATTGTGTCCCGTGCCCCCCTGATTGACCCCTCCGTCCTTTCCGCCATGAAATCTGCCAGCGTTGAGTCCAATCATACCCGATCCGTTCTCATCACCCACGCCGCTGCTCTCGACGAAGAGTCTGTCGACCTCATCCATGGCCGCATATGTGGTGTAACACCCGGATTATTAAAGCCTGAGTTAAAAATATTATTGGGTTAATAATATTTTCCTAGAATTATGCATGGAAGTATGTACTGCATGAATTGATCGTATTAAATACTGGGTGCATACACTGTATGAAATACTTGTATAAATACCGAGTATTGGTATTTATTGTTAATTATGATTTGTAATAATATTGGGGAGATGAAGAAAGAAAAAGAAAAGAAAAATGAAAATAAAATATTATATAGTGGATTGATGGAGTATGGGTGGTATGGGATTATGGAGGGTAGGTGGGAGTAGGTGGGGTGGGGAGAGAGATAAATCACTCTCTTATTCTCTCTCTCTCTTTCACTCCCGTTCACACTTTCTCTCTCTCCCTTACTCTCATTCTCTCTCCCTCACTCTCATTCCCTCTCTCTCTCTCTCTGGGTTGTTGACCGGAGGCACGCCGGAGGCCGGCGGCACGGGGCAGCGCGCGGCGGCCGGCGGTGTGGTGGCCGGGCTGCGTGGTGGGGGGAGCAGCAGGCTCCCACCCTCTCCCTCTTTCTCTCTCTCGTCTTCTCTCTCTCTTCCCGAGCTCCGGCGGCGGAGCAGCGCCGGAGCGGCGCTGGAGGCGGCGCCGGCTGCGACGGCGCCGGACGGGGCAAGCCAGGCCGGCGGCGGAGGCCGCAGGCTGGCCGCCCGCGCGCGCTCGAGCAGCAGCAGCGCATGCTGCTGCTGCTGCTGCTGTTGGGTTTAAAAACCCATTCGGGTTTGGGTTTAAAACCCGAACCCATTAAGACCCAACCCGCTTTATAAGGTAAATTTCAATTTAGCCCCTGTAAAATTATAAATTACTTTGAGGACCCTGAAAAATTACAAACAGCCCCCTGAATATTTTCAGTTATTACGTATCTAACCTTTTATATTGGTTTTGGTTTCCGGACGATATCTTGGCCATCCGAAGTCGGATTCGGACGATTCTTGAGCCGTTGTGATCGTGGAAACGAGAGCTACACATCCGGTATATCAGTATACGGTATTGGGTGTTCGAAATATATCGGTATACTCGGTGAGTGGAAGTCCTAACTTAAAATCCTATTTTTTCCCAATTTAGAAATAATTGTTGTTGGGAAATTATTGATAATATGGATTCATTTGAACTAAGAGATTTCATCATTTATAGATGATTGTGACAGTCGTTGTGAAAGTGAATTAGTGTTATGGAACCCAAATTCAAATAGGGTATCCGAATAACGAATCACGGATGTGTTAAGTATATGTGTGTGAACATAACACGGGTATGATATCAAATTGTGATCTTGTTGTTTATAATTCATAAAGACATGATCGGTAAGTGCTTGAATATATATTAATATGAGTGAACATAGAAAATACCGTAGGAGTTATACGTTTGTGAGTTTCTGGACATGATGTATATGTTGCGAGTATTTATTAGGATTTAGAACCGAATAACTAAACACTGGGTTTCGATAGGAATTGTTAAGAGTAAATCTTCAGCTAATACCATCTACCTGTCTGTGAGGAATGTTGAAGTTACTTAATCTGAAAATCGTTAAGTGGGTAAAGTACCCCTGATTCCTTTAAACACTGTATTGCATATGTATGAACTAATAAGATAAGAATGATGGTCGGTAAGTGAGGATGTATATTATATACAAGTGATGTCCAATCCGTTATGAAAGTAATAGTTATGGATAATAATAATCAGATGGTGGTTGGTTAACACCGGTGTACCCAGTGGGTAGACTAAACAGTGACAACTGGGAATCGATTACAGATCATGAATGTTTATTTATTAATATGAGATAAATTAGAAATCAGTTAAAATAGAAGATCACTTGAGACCCATCGACCATGATTGGATAATCATAGAATCAGTTATATTGATACTGGTATAAGCAGAATCCTAAGTTGATATTAGGATTGAACTAAGCAAATGAACATGGGAATTATCTTCGAGTAACTCGACGTGACCGTGGTATAGAAAACTCTGCTAAATGGGATACATGTAATTGATGCAGTATGATAGAAATAGCGTACTGGTTAAAATATTGAAGGTTTTGTTAATATTGATAACCCGGATGGAATCGGGACATTTCTGTTAATTAGCCATTGTGAACGCGAACCGATAATGATGGAACTAATCAAGTAATTGATAACGAACTGAATTAGAGTAACTGAATTCCTAATACTACCGAACATGCTCCATAAATAGCTTGAACGTCAAAGCTTATTGTTAAGCTAAGTACGCGGAATACTCAAATGTGATGTAGTATGTGAGTATTGACCTTGCGAATACTGTTTTCATATTTGCTGTGTTTCATGATTAAGCAATTTGATAGATAAAGAGTTAAGATTTATCGAACCTAATGAGAGGTGGAAGAATAAACCTTTGAACCAAAACTCGCAAGTAGATACCGCACTTTTGGCGATTAATGTTTATTAAGGAAAACTACTGATAAGATCAGGTCTGATGATTATCAGATAATGGACGACCGGTGATGTTGCAAAGTATCAAGCGAGTGATTAACTGGTGAAAACCTGTTAGAGTCAGTATTGGGTAAACCGGACAATTTAATATTAAGTATATCGATTATGATGAATAATTCGATATCAACAAACAATACCGATAGTATTGAACTAGTATTATGGTATGCCTACTCGATATACCAGAGACTTTCAGGTATTCTTGTAATTGATTTAACAGAACATCGGAATCCTCTATTAGGTTTGGGAGTCACATCTTTATAGTGACATCGATTCTATCTAACTGGTAAGAGTTAGATAATTACTTAATAATTGAAAGTTAGTAATACCGACGAAAGATTGAGCGTCAGGTCAATGAGATTAGTAATCCAGTATGGGTAAGTGATATGTGTATGTGTACGCATGTACATATGTGTGTGATTGATTCATATGCAAACGCAGATAACGATTCGGCTAGTAAATGACTGTGTGGTTTGGAACTAGAAGATAGAAATAAGCAATAGCAAAACATGCCGCATAAAAGCCAGTAGCGTTAACACCTGTATTAGTAGGACCTGGGATAAATTTGGGCTGTACCAAATAAAAGTACTAAAACCAGTCCTTACTGTAGGCTGTCTTTAAATCACAAAGACAAGCCACCAAAATGCAGAGATTCAAGATCAAGGCGCGTTGGCTCAACGCCCGCGTCTCGGCATCAAGGCGCGTCGGCCCGAAGCCCGCGTCTCAGCATCAAGGCGCGTCGGCCCGAAGCCCGCGTCTCCGCATCAAGGCGCGTTGGCTCAATGACCGCGTCTCAGCATCAAGGCGCGTCGGCCCGAAGCCCGCGTCTCAACATCAAGGCGCGTTGGCTCAACGCCCGCGTCTCAACATCAAGGCGCGTTGGCTCAACGCCCGCGTCTCAGCATCAAGGCGCGTTGGCCTGAAGCCCGCGTCTCAGCAACAAGGCGCGTTGGCTTGACGCCCGCGTCTCGGTTGCAACTACCCGAAATAAGGGGCCAGTCACCGCACATGTAGCGGGAAGTGGCCCCTCATTGTGGAGCGTTTTCAGGGGGCACGTTCATCCCCAGGGACCTCTATAAATAGCCCTGTTGGCATCAACAGAGACAGACACACAGGGAGAGACGTACCTACATACAGGCATACGCATCCAACACGCGTAGAGAGAGACACGCACGATCACCGGACGAAGGCATCGTCAACAGAGAAGGAGAGAAGACTCTTCAGCAAGCTTACTGCGTACTAGCTGCTCTTTGCCTAGCTCCTCTTCTAGAGTTTTGGTAGACAGAGCCGAGTTACTCTCTCTACCGACCGAAGAGAAGATCCCCGACGGTCCAAACAGTCATCCGGTCAACGGAGAACAAGATTCACTCTCCACCGCCACACGAAGAACCCAGCATTAAACAAAGGGGGGATTCAAGATTCAACATCCTCCCTCCCTTGTAACCGGAAAGAAAGGAAAGTCTGGTTGTAATTGTTTCAACTGATTCAAGGAAATATTTTACACCCCGATCCTTCTCACCTAAATCTCCTTCCGGGCACCTACAAGAGATGGCGATTCCGCTGGGGAATCTGTTTATCACTGATGAACAAGCTGTGGCGCAGGATGATGTTCTCCGTAAAGGGAAGATGGTCGAAACGTTCGTTGTCGAGTTCGACCAGGCGAAGTATGAAGAGTTCCTCTCTTCTGGCTCCAAGAGCCCAAAGACCCGCGTCTGCCGCAGGGTCTCAACTGAAAAGTTACCCAAAGCCCAATCTGAGGCTCTGCCGGGTGCCGATGCCCACTGTGCCAAGACAAGTTCATGCGCCAACGCCTCCCAGAAGGCCCGCGTGACCTCAGGCACTGCTGTTGCGATCAATCGCGTCGCACAGAACACACGCGCCAACGCCTCCCAGAAGGCCCGCGTGGTCCCAGGCACCGCTGCTGCTGCGATCAACTGCGTCGCGCAGAATACCCGCGTCAACGTCTCTCAGGAGACCCGCGTGGTGAACACTCTTGGTTCTGTAAACCAGGAGGTTGTTGGTTTCTCCCCTCCTCCACGACGCAACCGGAATGCTGAGCGTCGACAGAGGAGACGCGCGCGTCAACTCCAAGTCGGAACCGTTGGTTGTCTGACTGGGGGTGGACGCGGCGTACAATCTGATGCCTTGCCCGCACCTCGTCCAGTGCGTGAGATCCGCGTTTGGCGACCCAAACGCGAGACTCCTCAAGTTGAGTCCTCTGAGGACCAACTCATCAAACGCCAGGGTGAAACCTCCGCGTTTTTTTCAAACGCAGGAAGTACGCACTCGTAGGCGTGGGGCCCAGCAGCCCGCTCTCTCTCAAGCAACTCTGCCCAAACGCATCAGGCAGCAACGCGAGACTCGCGTGCGCGTCATACAGCCGCGTCATGAGAGCCGCGTCCCTGAAGTCTGCGTTCAGGCTGAACAGCACATGACTGTCTCCCGTCTTCGACGTTGCGAGACCAGTCTCTTTAATCCCCCTCCCACGGATTTGAGGGATTATTTGACAAGGAAAAGAAGTGCCAATCAAGCCACTTCGTCATGCTGCTGTCAACAGCTCATCCATATGCTCTCTGGATGCCATTATGGATCAGGCATGCACCAGCAGTCCTTAATCAGACAGCTGACCCTGATTCCCCCGTCAGCCAAAAGAAGACGCTCCCACAGAAGGAGAACCTTTTCAGATGTTGAATACCAGAGCTTACTGCAAACATGACTAGCAGAAGCAAGGGAAAACAACCAATGGTCAACTCAGAGGAATCTGACTCTGAGCCGGAAGGGGTGTATCAACACACTCGCACCCGGACGGGGGCCATTCCCCCAATTGACTATAATGCCTTAGCCTGCAGCATTAGAATGGGTGATTCTCACTCCGCTGTAGTGGAGTCGCAGGCTTCAAACTCTTCCGTCGAGAAGGAGGCTTCCGCCTACATGGCAGACACTCCTGAGGAGACGGCCAGGCGTTTAGAACAGACGCAGAAGCGCCAGATGGATATAATCGCCTCTCAACAGAGATCCATTGACTCCCTCAAGCATATGCTTGAGAAATTGCTTGAAGAAAGAGCGAGATCTCCTCCTAGACGGCCGAAGGGGAAAGGGAGAAAGGGAGAAAGCCCACCCTCCGAGCCTTCCAACGAGACACGACGATCTACCTCGGATGTGTCCAAGCCCTCGTCGCAGGCAAGAAGCGACCCAGACCCGGAAAAGGCTCATGCTAAAAGAATGAGCCTGCTGGAGCAACGACTCAATGCCCTTGCCAGTCGTAAAGATCTCCAAGAGGCTGGAGTAGTCCGGCCCTATCCGGCCGAGTGGGACTTAGTCCCGTACCCTCCTAAGTTTAAGGCTCCAACTCTCCAAGCATTTGACGGGAAGGGGTCACCCAACCAGCACATCTACTACTTCAAATCCCAGACCGGGAATGTAGTAGATAATGACGCCATCCTGGCGCGACTATTCATCGGCACTCTGAAAGGGTTGGCCTTTGAGTGGTTCATGAAACTCCCGGAAGGTTCTATCAAGAACTGGGGCGACTTGGAGAAGCTGTTCTTAACACGCTTCTTCGAAGATGACTCCGAAGTCACGATGCCCACCCTTTTAGCTACCAAACAGCGGAGAGGGGAGTCCGTCAAATCTTTCGTGGAAAGATTTCGGAACGTGGCACTCCGGTGTCCAAGCGGTATGACCCAGGCCACCCTGGTGGAAACATGCCGCCACAATCTCCAAACCTCACTCCTTGCTCAAATAGGAGTTGCTGAAAGCCGCACCTGGAAACAATTAGTCCAACAAGGTGAACAGGCTGAGGAGATTGTCGCCCGCGTCCGAGCGGAGGAAGGCAAGCCGCGGCCGGACAGGTCGACAAGGCGTGCACCGGCACCAGACACATCCCTCCAAACAAAGCGGAAGGATAACTTGGCGACGGAGACCAAATCCCCCGCCAAACCTCAAACAGGCAGGGCAAGTGGCTCTTCAAGCCAGCCACGCCCCAACAAGCAGTATTCCTTCAAGGAGGAACATGTCGATTCGCTCTTCAAGCTACTCAACAAGAGCAATCGGCTGAAACTCCCTGAAGTTAGACGCCCAGAGGAAGTCGGCAAGACCGACAATCCCAACTACTGTATGTACCACAGAATGTTGGGACATCCTACCAAAAGCTGCTACGTCTTCAAGGACATTCTTCAGGCTCTGATTGACGCGGAGGTGTTAAAACTCCGACCAGAGCAGAAGAAGGTGACGGCCAATGTGACGTCGGTTCTCCAGTTCGGGAGACAACCTCCAGCGCCTGCGGGGGTAACTCCTATTCCAAGGGGAGAATTAAGAGTGGTCAACACAGACCCTCACCAGCAACAGGAGAAGGGCTTGGTAGCCGTCCCTACACCTCAGGGGGAAACCATGTGGGTCCACCCTGACCTCGTCGATGAACAACAATGGACTACTGTGACCAACAGAAAGTCCAAAGGCAAGGCAAAAGCTTCATCGTGCCATGTGATCTGCGCTTCCTTTCGAGAAGCGGATACTGATGTTCCCTCGTTGACTGACTCAGAAGAGGAAACAATAGTCCTGGCCGCAGAGCCCAGCCAACCGATGGCGGGGACCCGTTCAGGACAGGCATACTTGAAGCAGTACGGCGAGACGGCAGCGGCTTCTCCGCAACCAGCCGTAGAACCAGCCAAGCCCTCCACAAAACCACCCGTGGAGAAACAGAAAGAAACCCGGTTTTCTCGGGTTCTTTCAAAAGGTGCAGCGGAAGGATCCTCGACACCTTACCGCTTCGATGTCTTGGCTCAACTAGCCAACATCCCGGCACGCATCACCTTGTATGAACTCCTGAGGCTATCAAAGTCAACCAGAGAGGCTCTACAAGAAGCTTTGGCAAATGCTGAGGTCTTCATGACCCGCGTGCCAAGGGAGGAAGATGTAGAGGATTGCCTCCACGCCTCCCCAATGCTCCCTGCATCACCTTCACAACAGATGACATGCAGGTTAAAGGGAAGCATGACCGACCCCTATACTTCACAGGATATATCGGGTCGTCCGAGGTAAATCGCATCCAGGTAGACCCAGGGTCCGCGCTGAGTATCATACCTCGCCGAGTCATGCAATTTCTGGGCATCCCTACCCACCGTCTGAGCCCTACACAGACGACCATCTACGGGTTCAATGCCAATGGCACCCGTCCGATGGGGAAAATCAAGCTCAAGTGCCAGATTGGGAGCCTCAAGTCGGAGGTGACATGCTACGTCATCGATGCCGACACTTCCTACAATCTGCTGCTGGGACGACCATGGATTCACCGCAACTCCATCGTTCCCTCCACTCTTCACCAAGTCATGAAATACATTGACGCGAGTGGGAAGGTGCAAACGTTGGTTGCCGAAAGGTATCCGTTTAAGGGGGTCGAGAATTATTTCACGGATTCCCTCTTATATCAGGATCCGGTGGATGAAACCCCGCAACTGGAGGTGCCAGACTCTGGTAATGAGAATGACGACTGAACCGACTCCCCGCGAAGAATCAGAAAGCGAGGAGGAATCCCCTCAGCTCAGTCATTATGAACCAAAAACGCTCAAAATGATGAAATGCATGGGGTATGACCTAACCAACAGACCCGGGTTGAACTTCGGCAAAGGGAGAAGAACGCTGCTCCGGTCCTTTGTGCCGAAAGGGAAAGCACCTGATTATTATCATCAGACGCGCCGGGGGTTGGGCTATGTATCAACTCCAGTCCCATCAGCCTCTGATTCTCGAGAGTCGTCAGGTCACAATTGCTCTTCAGACACGTCATCGTGGGAGTCAGATGTCAGTGTCGGCAACATCTTCAAAGGGCTTTCAGTAAACATGGTTTCAACAGGCCATCTGAAGATGAAGATGAAGAAATGATCCAACCTGATACAGATCCTTGGATCAAACATTTGAATGCTCTTTGGGATATCCGCTTTGAACAGCGTGAGCCACCCACAGAAGATAAGGTTGTTCAAATCAACCTAGGAGATGAGGCCAACCCCAAGCCCATTTTCATAAGTGACGGCTTGTCACCTTCGGAAAAGGAGAATCTAATATCTCTTGTACAAGAGTATATAGACGTCTTCGCCTGGAATTATGAGGACATGCCTGGACTTGATCCTCAAGTGGCTATGCATCGCCTCAACATCAATCCGGACATGAAGCCTGTTAAACAACAGCAGCGACGGTTCCGTCCAGAGATAATGGAGGCAATTCAATCAGAAGTCAGAAAGCTTATTGATTCTGGCTTCATCAGGGAGGAACAGCATCCCGACTGGGTAGCCAACATCGTCCCCGTCACCAAGAAGAATGGAAGATCCGGATCTGCATCGACTTCCGTGATCTAAACGAGGCCTGCCCCAAAGACGAATTCCCATTGCCAATCACAGATGTCATGATTGACAATACTTGTGGATTCGAGCGAATGTCCTTTATGGACGGGTTCTCAGGATACAATCAAATCAAGATGTATCCCGATGACGAAAAGCATACCTCCTTCAGGACTCCTCTAGGGGTATATTGCTATACAGTCATGCCTTTTGGACTGAAAAATGCAGGGGCAACATACCAAAGGGCCATGAACGTCATTTTCCATCAGCAGATACGCAAAACGGTGGAATGTTATGTCGATGACATCGCGGTGAAAAGTCGCACTAAAGGTGATCACATAGCAGACCTGAAGGTGGTCTTCGACATCATGCGGGCTCATCAATTGAAGATGAACCCCACCAAGTCCTTCCTGGGGTAGCCAGTGGCAAATTCCTAGGATTTGTTGTGACTTCCACAGGAATCCATTTGGATCCGGAGAAAGTCCGCGCTATCCAAGAGATGCAACCCCCCAGAAGCCTCAAGGAGCTCAGGGGATTACAAGGACGATTGGCGTACATCCGCAGGTTCATATCAAACCTTTCCGGGAGATGCCAACCCTTCGCCAAGCTGATGAAAAAGGTGTTTTCATTCATTTGGGACGACGCTTGTCAAAAAGCATTTGAGGAGATTAAACACTACCTCACCCAACCACCAGTTCTTGCAGCTCCGGTGTCCGGAAAGCCTTTCTTGGTATATGTTCGAGCAATTGATCATTCCCTGGGAGCTCTACTAGCTCAGAATGATGAACAAGGACGAGAACAAGCAATCTACTACCTAAGTAGAACAATGATCGGAGCCGAACATCGGTACAACCCGATCGAGAAGGAATGTTTGGCGCTGGTGTTCGCTATTCAGAAAATGCGACACTATCTAGTAGGCCAAACTATAAATGTCATATCAAAAGTCAACCCTCTGAGGTTACTCATGACAAAGCCTTCCTCGTTGAATGGCCGGCTGGCAAAATGGGCTATATTGTTATCCCAATATGAGATGCACTTTTTACCCCAGAAGGCCATTAAAGGACAAGCGGTGGCGGACTTCCTAGCTGAGCACCCAGATCCAAGGGCAGCCAAACTCTATGAGGATCTCCCAGACGAGGTCGCCGAAGTCTGCCTGACTCAGACGTTGTTCGAAGGGCAAGTGTGGCAACTTTTCTTCGATGGAGCATCAAGAACAAGCCCAAAGGGACACTCAGTAGCGGGGGTGGGAGTAGTACTCGTCTCCCCACAAAATTATGTGATTCCCCGAGCTATCTCGTTAACCGAGCCCTGCTCCAACAATGTGGCGGAATACAACGCTCTTTTGATTGGGATGCAATTCGCCGATGAGATTGGCGTTAAAAATCTCGAGGCGTACGGTGATTCTAAACTCATCGTCAGCCAAGTTCGCGGAGAGTATGAGGTCAGACATGAAGATCTAGTACCCTATTACAATGCGACAATCCACATGGCCGAGAGGTTTTCAAACTTCTACATCGACCATGTACCACGCAGGCAAAATGCGCATGCAGATGCACTTGCATCCCTTGCTGCCTCCTTAGCCCTTCCAGCTGGAGCAATGGAGAAAGTATTCGTCTATAGCCACGACCTGTACTGTCCAAAAATTTCACTCGGAGACTGCCCAGGGTCAACGGGAGATCATCACGACAAGGAAACACTTGAAGTGTCAACCGGTCTAGAGCCTAGAGACTGGCGATTCCCCTACATTGATTTTGTCTTATACGGCATCTTGCCTGAAGACGCCAGGGAGGCGGCTGCCATCCGAAGGAAAGCCCCCAAATTCTACTATAATGCGATTTCGCGAACATTGTATCGTCGATCGCATGACGGGATCCTGCTCCGATGCCTCTCATCAAAAGAAGCCCAAGGAGTATTGAAAGAAGCCCACGATGGTACTTGTGGAGCTCATCAACCTGGCCCAAAATTGGCACATCGACTCCAAAGGTTGGGTTACTATTGGCCAAAATGATCGCCGATGCTGTCGCTTATGCTAAGAGATGTCACGCCTGTCAAATACACGGCGATTTCATCCATCAAGCACCAGGGTACCTCCACTCTACGACCTCTACCTGGCTGTTTGAAATGTGGGGGATGGACGTGGTTGGCCCTATCAGCCCACCATCATCGAAAGGACATCGGTTCATTCTAGCGATAACCGATTACTTCTCAAAGTGGGCCGAAGCTATCCCTTTGAAAGAGGTAAAATCTTCTAACGTGATCAAGTTCGTGAAACATCACGTTATTTACCGCTTCGGTGTGCCTCGGCGTATCATCCATGACAATGGACCCCAGTTCATCAGCCAGGCTTTCCAGAGATTCTGCGCGAAGTTCAGAATCCAGAGTGTGTCCTCAACGGCATACTATCCTGCTGCTAACGGTCTTGCAGAAGCCTTCAACAAGACTATTGGCAAGCTTCTCAAGAAATTTGTCTCGAAAAGTCAACGGGACTGGGACGACAAGCTGGGTGAATGCTTATGGGCCTACCGCACAATGGTGCGAACCCCAACTAAAGCCACGCCATTTTCCTTGGTATACGGATGCGAAGCCGTCCTTCCACTGGAAATCCAAATTCCATCTCTACGCGTCGCCTTGACAGCGGAGATGACAACTGAGGAGAAGCATCAGCAGCGACTCCAGGAGTTGGAAGCCTTAGACGACAAGCGTTTGCAGGCCCAACAGCAAATCGAGCTCTATCAAGCTCGAATCACCAGAGCCTTCAACAAGAAAGTCAAAGCGCGAACTTTCAAGAAAGGCGACCTTGTCTTAGCCGTCCGAAGACCCATGGTCATGACGCACAAGACAAAAGGAAAATTTCAACCCAAATGGGAAGGACCATTTGTAGTAGAGTCAGTCTACTCAAATGGGTCATATCGCCTCATAACTTCAAATGGCGATACACTCATGATGCCGATCAATGGCAAATTCTTGAAGAAGTACTATCCTTAATAGTACTCTTCCTCTGATCAAGTTAAAAGTACACCTCTGATCAACATCCGACGCCCTCGACGGCTAAGGATAGAGGAAAATGTCGGCCTTTAAGCCCGACATAAATCCTCGACAACTCATCATGCTGAGGGGAATAGCATGACTAGCCCAGCTCAAACGGTAGTTGGTAAAGGCATGTCAAACCCGTTGACAGCTGAGGATTTGCTAAAAATCCTAAGGGACACGTTCCCATTTGATCCGGCGCCTCCGACGGCTAAGGATAGAGGAAAATGTTGGCTTTTAAGCCCAACATAAGTCCTCGACAACTCATCATGCTGAGGGGAATAGCATGGCTAGCCCAACTCAAACGGTAGTTGGTAAAGGCACCTCAAACCCGTTGATAGCTGAGGGTTTGCTAAAAATCCTAAGTGGACTTGATTCCACTCTTTCCTCCAAAATCCCTTACCAATTCTCATCCACAGAATGGTAAGACCACAAAAAAAACAATCGTTGCCAAGTTAACACCATACCTCTGGTAATGAGATACCCCTTGTAGAGTACAAATCTTGCTTGTCAACTCTACATTTTGCCAAGTTAACACTACACCTCTGGCACTTCAAATCTCACTTGTCAATTCTCATCCATAGAATGACAGGTCCTCAAACCGTTTCGGCTCAAGCCAATTCTTGTCAAGTTAATATCACACCTCTGACAAAACCGCTGTTTAAGTTAACATTATACCTCTAAGCAGCACTTCAAGTTTCTGCCAGGTTTAATATTACACCTCTGACAGTCACTTTTCTTCAGTCTTCCATATCGAAGCTGAAATGCATGATGCCAAGTTAACAATACACCTCTAGCATCTGAGTCATCGCTAAGTTCAACAATACACCTATGGCCATGACCTTTCCTCGACTTCCTTGTTCAAGCCGAGATGAATGATGCCAAGTTAACACTACACCTCTAGCATCCGAGTCATCGCTAAGTTCAACAATACACCTATGGCCATGACCGTTCCTCGACTTCCTCGTCTAAGTCGAGATGACCAATGCTAAGTTCAACATCACACCTCTAGCATTACCTCACTGTTACGTTAAACATTACACCTATGACAGTGACATTCTGAGTTAAGTTAATATCACACCTCTGACTCACATCCTTGTCGAGTTAACACCACACTTCTGACAAGACTATCTCCAACCCGTTAAGTTAATATCACACCTCTAACGGTAAAAGCTTCACTAGATTCCTCGCGGGTCTAGTTTCACTTGTTATTCTCTTCAACAGAATAACAGGTCCACCTAAAGACATTGTTAGGTTAACATTACACCGCTGACAATGTTTTATCAAATTCCCCAGCTGACCTTGAATCAAGTCAATCCCAGACACTTGACAAAAGTTCACCTTCTCTGGGAGTACGCATTCCCCCTGTCACTTTCTTTTATAAAGTGGCGGGTCCACCAAAATCATTCTTTTGCTTCTAAAACAAAACATTCAAGACAACAGAAAGAGGCAAAAAGAAAAGTGTCACTTTTATTGATATTCAAGCATATGAAAGTGATACAAAACGCTCTCTTATACAATAAGATTGAGTGTTACAATTAAGGAGTACAAAGAAGTCCCTCTCTCTCTTAGAGGCCGTACTCACTCCTTGAAGCCGCATCTGATTCCAAATACATGATGTCCGGGAAAGTGCCCGACTGTGACGACAATTGGAGTCGGTTGCACCATGACAACAACGCCAAACTCTGAAAGCGCGCCAGTGACAGACTAAAAGCAATCGGGGAGGGTTAGACTGTGCATCTAGACACTCAACATGATCAACTCTGGGGGCTTCAAAGAGTTCAACAGTACACTCACGAAGACCAACTCCAGATAAGATTAAACCCAGAGCATCAACAGTCTAGTCATGAAGGCGAACTCAGCTAGAGTCCAAAGTATTTCGAAATCCGTCCCAGTTAACTGCGGAATGTCGAAAACTTTGGAGGGGGTTCTGTACGCTGTCTTTAAATCACAAAGACAAGCCACCAAAACGCAGAGATTCAAGATCAAGGCGCGTTGGCTCAACGCCCGCGTCTCAGCATCAAGGCGCGTTGGCTCAACGCCCGCGTCTCGGCATCAAGGCGCGTCGGCCCGAAGCCCGCGTCTCCGCATCAAGGCGCGTTGGCTCAACGCCCGCGTCTCAGCATCAAGGCGCGTCGGCCCGAAGCCCGCGTCTCAGCATCAAGGCGCGTCGGCCCGAAGCCCGCGTCTCCGCATCAAGGCGCGTTGGCTCAATGCCCGCGTCTCAGCATCAAGGCGCGTCGGCCCGAAGCCCGCGTCTCAACATCAAGGCGCGTTGGCTCAACGCCCGCGTCTCAGCATCAAGGCGCGTTGGCTCAACGCCCGCGTCTCAGCATCAAGGCGCGTTGGCTCAACGCCCGCGTCTCAGCATCAAGACGCGTTGGCCCGAAGCCCGCGTCTCAGCAACAAGGCGCGTTGGCTCGACGCCCGCGTCTCGGTTGCAACTACCCGAAATAAGGGGCCAGTCACCGCACATGTAGCGGGAAGTGGCCCCTCATTGTGGAGCGTTTTCAGGGGGCACGTTCATCCCCAGGGACCTCTATAAATAGCCCTGTTGGCATCAACAGAGACAGACACACAGGGAGAGACGTACCTACATACAGGCATACGCATCTAACACGCGTAGAGAGAGACACGCACGATCACCGGACGAAGGCATCGTCAACAGAGAAGGAGAGAAGACTCTTCAGCAAGCTTACTGCGTACTAGCTGCTCTTTGCCTAGCTCCTCTTCTAGAGTTTTGGTAGACAGAGCCGAGTTACTCTCTCTACCGACCGAAGAGAAGATCCCCGACGGTCCAAACAGTCATCCGGTCAACGGAGAACAAGATTCACTCTCCACCGCCACACGAAGAACCCAGCATTAAACAAAGGGGGGATTCAAGATTCAACATCCTCCCTCCCTTGTAACCGGAAAGAAAGGAAAGTCTGGTTGTAATTGTTTCAACTGATTCAAGGAAATATTTTACACCCCGATCCTTCTCACCTAAATCTCCTTCCGGGCACCTACACTTACGTGAAATAAAGGACAATTATGATGTTAAAAGTGTAATAATTCATTAATATCAGAATTGTCGTGTAACTATCACTGGTATCAGAAATAATGAGAAGATTCTGAATTTAATCAAGTTGTAACCAATAGACAGTTTGCCGGAGGATAAAAGAGGCAAATGATGACTAATCCCGACTGTTAATTATATGATAGTGGTGAATGAGTATTATGATTAGGAAAAGCGAATACCGGTACTACGAGTCAGAACTTGACCGGTGAGATATTGGGGATCCTTAAGTTGGATGCTTACATGGGTACATGATTGACACGTTATTGTGTATGCATTGTAGTCTAACACATGCTTCTTAAAAGGAAATAGTTTTATGAATGAGCATCATACTTGACCTCATGCACATGTTTGGCTACACATATATTGGAATGATATAACATGTTAGTTATCTTAAAAAGTCTTGCATGTTGTTAGTATAATAAATGGTTACTTATACATGTTAATGTCTTTCTTATTATTGGCATCATGTAAAGTAGGAACCATGTGAATTCCTATGTTGACATTATCTTATGAATTCTTGCATGTGGTTATTACATGAATTTATCGCATGTTTGGAGGAAGGGACCGGGTTGAACCGGAGGCGTAGAAGGGGAGATTTCATGGAGGAAGGGACCGGGTTGAACCGGAGGCGTAGAAGGGGAGATTTTACGGAGGAAGGGACCGGGTTGAACCGGAGGCGTAGAAGGGGAGATTTTACGGAGGAAGGGACTGGGTTGAACCGGAGGCGTAGAAGGGGAGATTATATTGTATGTATATGGATATGATTGTTTATGATACCCGAATTATGGATGTTAATAGGTATGACACCTAGTACATGCATATGATTGTTTATGATATCCGGTACATGGATATGATTGTTATGACATCCAGTATATGGATGTGAGTATTCCGTATTTCTTCATGTATGAACACGTTCATAATTAGATACTATCATGAGTAGTGTGTGATGTCATTTGTATATTGCGGAAGGTGCAATATTGAACCATACTTCAACTAATCTAGTGAGTAAGATTAGGCTTAATAAGAGTTGTGTTGTATTCATGACTACATATATATGTAATACGAACATGTTACAAACTGGAAACCGGAAGAGTGATTATAAGAGACCACGAGTAGGTTAAGTATTGCAAAATCATTGAAATGATATAATAATAAAATATTGTTCACGTGTACCCAGAAGAGTACTTATGAAAGTAACAGATAATAGAAAGAGTCTATGATTTATAAACTGCAGTATCAACTCAAGTAGAAAGTATTGAAACTGATATTTTTGACATTGCTCAACCAGTTAATACTTCAAGTACAATGGTAGTATCATACAACTTTATTTTGAATGACTTCTCTCACTGAGCTGTTGAGCTCACCCCACCACAGATTGATTATTTTCAGGTCACGGCAAGGCGAAGGTTCGACTTAGAGCTACAAGGAGGTTCTCCTGAGTTAATGTATGTACTTATTGTAGGATGTAAACTCTGATGTTATTAGTCACCATGAGTTAGAATAGTATATCATGGGAGCACTCTTCTGTATATGTTTATGTGATGGACCTTGGGATGGACTATATGATGAATATGAGATCTATAAGTAGGCTGATGTTAGCCGAAATTTCTCTTGTATATCCTGATTAACGAGCATTAGAGTTGATGATCATGGAATTTTGTGAAAATTAAACCTGGGGCCGTTACATGTGGAGCTTAATGAGTGCATTCCCTAGCTCGTCGACTCCTCTGCTCTCTTCGCCAAGAAGTCCGCCTTCGCCGCCCTTGACCCGACTTCAACCCTTGACGCTGAGACCCATCAACCTCAACCGCAAAGGAGAAGCTGGAGATACTTACACGGAGGAGATGCTTGAGCAATGCTGAAGCTTTTAAAACCAGAACCAGATCTTACGACAGTCGGCCTAAGGCTACGGTGGAGAAGCTGGTGTTTTCCCTAAGTTCTGACCACCTTCGGCCGTTGACACCCCACTCTACCGACCACTCCTCACCCTCGGCCTGATCTGGCACCCTCGGGACAGTCAACCTTGATCTCGCCACTCACGGCGCCATTCTCATCACCTCTGGTCTGGATCTGAAGGCAGAAGGCTGGATTTGGCCTCCCCGAATTCAGATCTGACGAGCCAAGGCCGGATCCGACAGCCCTTTGACCGGATCCGGCCCACTGGGCAAAGCACTCAAAAGTTCTTGCACTCAATTAAACATCATTATCGTTATCATGATGTCTGCGAATCCAAGTAAAACCGAGCAGAACTTGCGCTTGAAGAAACAACAAAAGAGAGAACAAAAAAGCATGGAAGTGTTATGAAAAACGTGTGGCTGCCTACCTTTACTGTGCACCATAAATGAGTTTACTATGCGCTGATGTAAGCGATGACGCAAGCGTGCATAGTGACTGCATAATACCCCAAAGTTTTCCTATAAATAGGCCCTTCGTGGTTCATTTCAATGTACACAAATTCAGAAATCAATAAGAATTCCTACTTCTACTCTGTCTCTAAAAATTCTCTGCTTTGGTGTTATATTCTCGGAGTTTTACAACACGTTATCAGCACGATCACTCTAGTCTATCCCCAGCCTCTACCTCCATCAGCTCAGGGAAAAAGGCTACCACGTCAAGTCTCTGCCTCCATTAGCTTAAGGTAAAACTTGTCACGAGCCTCTGCTTCCATTGCTCAAGGAAAAGTCCTATCACAAGCCCCAGCCTCTACCTCTACAATCTCAAGGTAAAATTGACAAGTTACTATAATTATAATATTCGTATAACACCACTACTATAATGAAAGGAGGCACTGCCACCTATTTATAGAAATGTGATGTGATTACGAAAAACTGAATTATTATACTAATTATATTCATATAACACCACTACTATAATGAAAGAAGGCTCTGCCACCTATTTATAGTAAAGTGATGTGATTATGATATCTTTACTAACCTCTAATTTGATGCTTGCGTGGATTAAACCCCAAGCTACTAATATTGTATACTTTATTATTCTGTTATTTATATATGTATAACCACCCACTGAAAGGTTTACCGAGTAGCGTGGTGTGCTAATATTTATTTCAATAATTATTGCTTTATTAATTATGCCTGCAAAACACCCACCAAGTAGAGTGGCGTGCATATATTATAACTCATAAATATATGTAGTACAATGCATTTATTTTACCATTTCCTTAATCACAATATTTAATTATATAAAATCTAAATCATTTCTCTATCTCCCCCAACGGCCATAAACCCCCAACGGCTATATCCCCAACGGTCATAAACCCCCAACGGCTATATCCCCAAACGGCTAAAACCCCAACGGCTATAAACGGCTATTTTTCATCCTATAAATTGGTGAATTCTAAACCACATAACTCACTCCTCAATCTCTTTTCATTTCTCAAAATTTTCATCATCTCCAGAAGCTTTGTGTTCGAGTTTTTCGCAAGATGCTTAGTCCAGCTTTGATGTTTCTTATTGCCGTCATCATCATCAATACTTCTCTCGTTTTTCTTGGAGATATGGATCCAAGTGAATTGTACCCGTTTCTTTTTATTTTAATGTTCACCTTCCCTCTTCTGCTTGTAGCTATTATGATTGACATGCACGTTTTCTTTGAGAAATAAAAATGTTGTGATTCTAATTATTTTTATATTTTGTTATAGTTATCACCATGTCAAACTTTGCAAAGGTTGAGTTCGTTCCACTTGATATCACGGGGAGGAATTATATGTCTTGGGTTATTGATATTGAGATGCATCTTGAATCAATGGGTCTCACTGAAACCATTAAAGAAATAAACTCTACGACATTGCAAGATAAGGCAAAGGCGACAATCTTTATCCGCAGACATCTTGATGAAAGTTTAAAATGTGAATATCTCACTGTAAGAGACCCAGGTGTCTTATGGAAAAATCTCAAAGAAAGATTTGATCATCAAAAGGAAGTTATACTCCCTGCCACCCGTGATGAATGGAATGCTTTGCGCTTTCAAGATTTTAAAAAAGTTAGCGACTACAACTCTGCAATGTTCAGAATAGTATCCCAGTTGAAATTCTGTGGGGTAGATATCACAGATGAAGAAATGTTGGAGAAGACTTACTCCACATTTCATGCATCTAATATAACACTGCAACAACAATATAGGTTGCGTGGATTTAAGAAATATTCTGAACTAATTTCATCTCTTCTTGTGGCAGAGAAAATAATGAACTTTTGATCAAAAATCATCAGTCTCGTCCCACTGGTTCAGCAGCATTTCCAGAAGCAAATGCTGCATTTTCTAAAAATTATGGACGAGGATATAATTATAGACGCGGCCGTGGACGTGGTCGTGGTCGTGGCCGTGGACGTGGCCGTGGACGCGGTCGAAGTGGTTTTTACAACCCTTCACAGAATAACGCGATCCACAAGAAGCATCATGTAGAAAGACATGAAAAAGGAAAAGATGTTCGTGAAAGTTCTCTTCGGAATCCTGAAGATTCCTGTTATAAATGTGGCTCCAAATGACACTGGTCTAGAGTGTGCCGAACACCGGAGCACCTGTGCAAGCTTTACAAAGCATCCTTAAAAGGAAAAGAGAAAGAAGTGAATTTCACTGAACATGATGATCCTATGGATGATTCAACTCATCTTGATGCTTCAGATTTTACTGATGATTTTGTTGATCTTCCAATCCATCATGATACTGGTGATAATTAGAAATATGGTTATGTATTATCATATTTTGTTATTTGTAATTTTCAAATTTATCTTTGAATGAAATATTTCCTTTATAATAATATGTTTCAAATTTTATTCTTACCAAATTGTTTATTTTGCATGAAGCTTGATATGGATTATTCTAATGATGAAGTCAAGACCAAAAGTGGAGAGATTTGCATACCGGATAGCGGTACAACACATACTATTCTTAAACATAAAAGGTACTTCTCTGAATTAAAACCAACAAAGGCAATCATCAATACAATATCAGGTCCTGTAGACTTGATTGAAGGGACTGGTAAAGCCAGCTTTATATTGCCAAATGGAACAAAGTTTTTCATAAAAGATGCTTTGTTCTCACCAAAATCCAAAAGAAATTTGTTGAGTTTTAATGATATATATCTTCATGGATATGATACTCAGTCTGCAACTGAAGAAAATATGAAGTATATGTATCTTACTACTTATGTATCAGGAAAGAAGTGCATACTAGAAAAACTACCAAAGCTTTCCTCAGGATTACATTACACATATATAAATGTGATAGAGTCACATATGGTAGTTAAAGAAGATACAGAGACAGTAACTCTGTGGCATGATCGTTTAGGTCATCCTGGTTCAATGATGATGCGAAGAATTATTGAGAATTCACATGGGCATACATTAAAGGGCCAGAAGATCCTTCAAGTTAGTAAAATTCCATGTGAGGCTTGTTCTCTAGGAAAATTAATCACAAGGCCATCACCAGCTAAAATAAAGACAGAATCACCTACATTTCTTGAACGTATCCAAGGTGATATCTGTGGGCCTATACACCCATTGTGTGGACCATTTAGATATTTTATGGTATTGATAGATAACTCTAGTAGATGGTCACACGTTTGTTTATTGTCAACTCGCAATGTGGCATTTGCGAGATTTCTTACTCAGATAATTAGATTAAGGGCACAATTTCCTGATTATACAATCAAGAGAGTTAGACTTGACAATGCTGGTGAGTTCACGTCTCAGGCTTTTAATGATTATTGTATGTCTATTGGAATAGTTGTTGAACATCCTGTTGCCCATGTACATACACAAAATGGTTTGGCTGAGTCGCTGATTAAACGCCTCCAACTTATTGCTAGACCATTAATAATGAGAACAAAGCTTCCTATTTCTGTATGGGGTCATGCAGTTTTACATGCTGCAGCATTAATTCGCATCAGACCAAGTGCATATCATGAGTACTCCCCTCTACAATTAGCATTTGGTCAAGAACCAAATATTTCCCATCTTAGAATTTTTGGTTGTACGGTATATGTATCAATTTCTCCACCACAACGTACAAAGATGGGCCCTCAAAGGAGACTGGGAATATATGTCGGCTATGAATCTCCTTCTATTATAAGATATCTGGAGCCTAAAACCGGCGATGTTTTTACGGCTCGGTTTGCCGATTGCCACTTCAATGAGGCAATTTTTCCAGCATTAGGGGGAGAAAAGAAACAGCTGGAAAAGGAGATTACATGGAGTGAACCATCCTTATTGCATCTTGATCCTCACACAAGACAATGTGAGACAGAAGTACAAAAGATTATGCATTTACAAGAAATAGCAAATCAATTGCCAGATGCGTTCACTGATACAAAAAGAGTGACTAAATCATATATACCAGCTGTAAATGCTCCTGCTCGGATTGAAATCCCAAAGGACAACCCGAGAATGAAGTCACTCATGAGTCTAAGACACGCCTGAAGCGTGGTAGACCAATCGGTTCCAAAGATAAAAATTCTCGAAAAAGAAAGGAGCAGATAAGCACGATGACCCCAATGTGCAAAAATGTGTTCCAGAAGAAACACAAAATAAGCAAGAATGTGTTCCAGAAGAAACACAAAATAAGACAAATCAAGAGATGAAAAATCCTGAAGATATAGAAAATCATGAAATCTCTATTGATTATGTCAATACAGGAGGATTATGGAATCGAAATAAGATGGAAAATATAGATGAAATATGTAACGCCCCGATCCCTGCTGGTACGGGGACGTCACTGCGACGTATATACGTAGGTCAGAAATACCCTCACGTATATACGCTAAGCATCAGTACTGGCAAGAATCAGAGTACGGAAGCAAGTGGTGCATTATACATTCCAACACATGAGTACAGTTACAGAGTTATCACCAAAGGTGATCCGATATTACAATAATATTACATCACCTGATAGGCGCAATTGCGAGAGTACAAGGAATATACAGGAGTAAACAGTATAAAGGCACTCACGAGTTCACTACACGGAAACTCGAGAGGCACACAGGGGCCTGGAAGGATAGAGCTCCAGATAGTCTGCAGGAGATCCACGCTACCGCTGCGCCACTCTGATCAGCAACAGGGAGAATCCACACGCTCCAAGCTCCGAAACCTGGACATGAGAATCCAGGGGAGTCAGATGAAACTCCCCAGGCGAGTGTAATGCAAAAGCCAGGTGGCGAGCCAGGGTGAACACAATGTGAATACAACAAAGGATATCAAGTTCAGAAAACAGGGTTTAGAACACAAGTATAGCCGTATGAACGAGTAAAACATAATATCCATAAAACAGGAAATCCAGGATAAAGTTGATTACAAGCAAGATTGATTGTATACGCTTAGGTCACGGTCCCATGAGGCTAGTACATCGAAGGAATAATCCAAACAAGGAAACCCTCATCTATATACCCTTATCTCATGCCACCGAATATCTAAGCGTATAGAATCAGAGTTGCAAATCACACGATAGTCATAACAGGCATCAAAACTAGAATCATAACAGGTATCCGATACAGGGGTCATAACAGGAATACGTAACAGGAGTTATAACAAGCATCATAATAGGAGTCTAGTACAGGTACCATAACAGGTATCATAACAAGCACAACAAGGATCATAACAGGCATGACAGGGATCTTATATTATTATTACTCGTCTGACCCATATATCTAGGTATGTGTCCGGGTGTACACCCCAACACACATACATCCATATATAAGCAAGCCGAGGGTTGTTAACGGAAGCAGATGGAGAACTGATAGAGCTTCTTATAGTAGTTCCCATACACCTGGGACCAGCTTGGAGGCCCAAAGTCCCCCTAACACGAATCTCCTGTGGGCCCAAAGTCCCACTAACACGTACCGCCATGATTTTTATATTCCTTTACTATAAGCAAGATATCATTCCGGCATCCATCACTTCCTCCATTCCCCGTGCAAGTTGTAACTTATCAATATTATCAAATTACGGGAATAACAGGTCATAACAGGAATAGCCCTACAGATTCAAGAGGTGCCCCCCACAGATTCAAGAGGTGGCCCCCACCGAGTGGTGTGGCACTTTGTGCTGTGTGGCACTTAGTTCTGAGGGGATGGATTCTAGAGGTGGCCCCCACAGATTCAAGAGGTGGCCCCCACCGAGTGGTGTGGCACTTTGTGCTGTGTGGCACTTAGTTCCATTCAGGATAACAAGGCAGGATTCCCGTAATTGTGATAATCACAAGTCAAGTATTAACATAACAGGTATAACAGGAGGCAGGTAATCAATCATGTCAAGAGGTTGATAGTGGTCTGGTGGCAAGTCATGAAAATATCATAACAAATAATACCAGTCCCGAGGATAAAGTCCATATTCCAGGAAGTGATCAATCACAGCAGTTAGCTAAAGATAGTCGACTAGGGATTCATGGGTAGTCGACTAAGTAAGGAGTTAGTCGACTATAACAAAGAGACAAGTCGACTAGCTAGGCTGCGTTTGGGAAAGCTGCGTTTCAGAGAAACGGCGCGTCTCTAGAAAGTGGCGCGTCTCAGGATAGTGGCGCGTCTCAGGGAAGTGGCGCGTCTCAAGGAAGTGGCGCGTCTCAAGGAAGTGGCGCGTCTCAGGGAAGTGGCGCGTCTCAAGGAAGTGGCGCGTCTCAGGGAAGTGGCGCGTCTCAAGGAAGGTTAGTCGACTGGCACAAAGGACTAGTCGACTAATAAGGTGCGTTCCAGAATAACCAGGCTGCGTTTTAGAATACAAGGTTGTGTTTCAAGGAGTTAGTCGACTTATGATTTGGGCAAGTCGACTAATACTGGGAAACAGTGAGCAGTAACAGCTTTCTAAGAGTTATAGTTTGTTGATAAAAATACAAGTTCTTGGCGAGGAAAAGCACTCGCCGAAATAGGAAAATCAAGCGAGAACACCCGCATAGTCAATAAAATACGAAGGCAAGCGGATAGCGAGAATTACTCGCCTAACAAGATCTTTGCTGCGTCCAACGAAGGGAAGCTCGGTCCCAATCCAAAAGGAGGGCACCGACCCTAAGTTTTGCCGCCGGAGAAGAAACACGGCCCCAATCCAAAAGGAGGAGCCGGTTCTCACAAAGTGTTGGAGGTTGAAGGTGGTGAAGTTTGGTGAGGAAGGAAGCAAGAGAAGAAGCTCTCTCTCTCTTGGTGGCTTCTCTGTTAGCTGCAGGAAGCAAAGAAGAAGAAGGAGGAGTAAATGAAGAGAGAGAGAAGGAGAGGGGGTATTTATAGGAGTTGGATTATGAAGTGATGCAAATAAATAAAGGTGAGGGTGTTTTTGTAAAATTGAGGGATATGATATCACTCTTGGCCACTTGGCCGGTTGTAGTGATGGGAAGGGATTATAATATTAAGGAGAAGACTTTTGGAAGAGAGGCATTTAATGAAGAGAGAGAAAGGGGATAAAATAATGATGTTGCACACAAAAACACAAAAGAACAAGGGAGGGATTCTTGCGTTTCCCACATTGAAACGCAGCCCTCTCTCTCTTGACCAGCCATGATGATGAGAGGGGAGTGGGGTGTCTTGGAAATGATGTTTTGGAAGGGAGGAATTAATGAAGAGAGAGAAAAAGGATATCATAATGATGTTGCATATCAAATAAGACAAAAGAAGCAAGGTCGAAACTTGCGTTTCTCCCCACACAAAACGCAGCCCTCACCTGCGTTTGGGCCAAATGGTTTAAACGCAGGGATTAAGCCTCGTTTAGGGAAAAGCTGCGTTTCAAGGAGGAGAGAGAAAGTCATGATAATTGATGGGATTGATCTGAAGTGCATTAAATGTGGAATGGGGAGGATCTTCACAATAAATGCAGAATCCCAGGTAGGTGAGATCCGCGTTTGAGGAAGGAGAGAGAAAATGGGGAAAAGACAGAGTGGAATATATGCGACGATCTCCTCGGTATCTGGGAAAACACCGGAAAAGCCCAAAAATGAAGTAACTTGGAAAGCTTCCCAAAAATTCTCAAAAATCATAAATATTATAAAATGATTTTTGGTGAAATCGGTTTTCAGAAATTCAATCTCATTTTCAAGATAAAAATCATAAGGTCAACCGTCAATCTTGGTATACGCCGGATTGGCCGGGTTTTCAATAAATTCTGATAATTCCCAGAAAAAGTATTTAGATAGAAAATATGATTTTAAGAAATAATGCCTAAAGGCACTTTTGGTAATTCCAAACCGTTTGCAAACTAAAAATCCGGGAATCGGTCAACGAAATTGGCCGACACCGGTTTTGAAGATTTTCAACTAAATCCAGGAAAATTCCAGAAAATTATAGAAAATCTAGAATATAGGAAAATGATATTTAAAACTGGAATCGGTCAAATCAGAATACCAGAATGTCCAAACTGAGCAATACTCTGGGATCGGGCCTTCGGTTCAAACTAAGGTTGACTCCGAATCCACGAATCCAAATCCAAGACAAAACAATCATATAAAGAATTCATAATACAAAACAAATACAGGAAGTAAATCGAAAAATACGATCGAGAAATCTGAATACGCAACTAAGTACGTATTCCAGGAACGGGGTGTTACAATCCATCCACCTTACAAAAAATTGCGTCCTCGCAATTTCGTTAAGGGGTAAATTGATCACAAAGGGGACAAGGGTGGAATTATACCAATAAGATATGACACACTATAGGTAGGGCTCTCAAGTTGACTGAACAACAATCAGAATATAGACGTCCTCTGCACTTCCGGCTGTATAAATCTCCGAACGATGCCAAATAATACTGACTGATCACACAGCTTTGCATTAGAATTCCCGCTGCACTGCATACTTAATGTCGCTCTGAGAATAAGCCAGAATACTGAAGATAAGGAAAACCCTGACAGTCCTGAGCATAAATAAAGAAGACCGTTATTTAAGAATTCCGAAGACCAGGCATCGATCACTCTGAAGAATGTAGCCGAGAACGTAGAATATCCATAGAGAATTCCGACTACTGACTTCTGAAAGATAACCCGTTCGAGATCAATCCTGAGAATACCCGAGCTTTCATAGAGTTGGCCGAAGAGATCATATCATAGCTTCATCCAGAACCAGCCACTACCTCTCTAGTATATCCATATCTTAAATTGGTATAAGGCTTCGAAAAACCAAAACAGGGTAAAGATGGAAGGGATTAGAATCAAAGGAAAGATGATCAAGAAAAATAGATAACTCTGCACTTGTAGTTGGATTGTATAACCAAGACTCATGCATTCCAGTTGCAAATTGCTTTACCATTAATTTGCCGTCTGGACGTACTGAGGAGTAAGAGCCTAGGCTCTGATACCAACCTGTAACGCCCCGATCCCTGCTGGTACGGGGACGTCACTGCGACGTATATACGTAGGTCAGAAATACCCTCACGTATATACGCTAAGCATCAGTACTGGCAAGAATCAGAGTACGGAAGCAAGTGGTGCATTATACATTCCAACACATGAGTACAGTTACAGAGTTATCACCAAAGGTGATCCGATATTACAATAATATTACATCACCTGATAGGCGCAATTGCGAGAGTACAAGGAATATACAGGAGTAAACAGTATAAAGGCACTCACGAGTTCACTACACGGAAACTCGAGAGGCACACAGGGGCCTGGAAGGATAGAGCTCCAGATAGTCTGCAGGAGATCCACGCTACCGCTGCGCCACTCTGATCAGCAACAGGGAGAATCCACACGCTCCAAGCTCCGAAACCTGGACATGAGAATCCAGGGGAGTCAGATGAAACTCCCCAGGCGAGTGTAATGCAAAAGCCAGGTGGCGAGCCAGGGTGAACACAATGTGAATACAACAAAGGATATCAAGTTCAGAAAACAGGGTTTAGAACACAAGTATAGCCGGTATGAACGAGTAAAACATAATATCCATAAAACAGGAAATCCAGGATAAAGTTGATTACAAGCAAGATTGATTGTATATGCTTAGGTCACGGTCCCATGAGGCTAGTACATCGAAGGAATAATCCAAACAAGGAAACCCTCATCTATATACCCTTATCTCATGCCACCGAATATCTAAGCGTATAGAATCAGAGTTGCAAATCACACGATAGTCATAACAGGCATCAAAACTAGAATCATAACAGGTATCCGATACAGGGGTCATAACAGGAATACGTAACAGGAGTTATAACAAGCATCATAATAGGAGTCTAGTACAGGTACCATAACAGGTATCATAACAAGCACAACAAGGATCATAACAGGCATGACAGGGATCTTATATTATTATTACTCGTCTGACCCATATATCTAGGTATGTGTCCGGGTGTACACCCCAACACACATACATCCATATATAAGCAAGCCGAGGGTTGTTAACGGAAGCAGATGGAGAACTGATAGAGCTTCTTATAGTAGTTCCCATACACCTGGGACCAGCTTGGAGGCCCAAAGTCCCCCTAACACGAATCTCCTGTGGGCCCAAAGTCCCACTAACACGTACCGCCATGATTTTTATATTCCTTTACTATAAGCAAGATATCATTCCGGCATCCATCACTTCCTCCCATTCCCCGTGCAAGTTGTAGCTTATCAATATTATCAAATTACGGGAATAACAGGTCATAACAGGAATAGCCCTACAGATTCAAGAGGTGGCCCCCACAGATTCAAGAGGTGGCCCCCACCGAGTGGTGTGGCACTTTGTGCTGTGTGGCACTTAGTTCTGAGGGGATGGATTCTAGAGGTGGCCCCCACAGATTCAAGAGGTGGCCCCCACCGAGTGGTGTGGCACTTTGTGCTGTGTGGCACTTAGTTCCATTCAGGATAACAAGGCAGGATTCCCGTAATTGTGATAATCACAAGTCAAGTATTAACATAACAGGTATAACAGGAGGCAGGTAATCAATCATGTCAAGAGGTTGATAGTGGTCTGGTGGCAAGTCATGAAAATATCATAACAAATAATACCAGTCCCGAGGATAAAGTCCATATTCCAGGAAGTGATCAATCACAGCAGTTAGCTAAAGATAGTCGACTAGGGATTCATGGGTAGTCGACTAAGTAAGGAGTTAGTCGACTATAACAAAGAGACAAGTCGACTAGCTAGGCTGCGTTTGGGAAAGCTGCGTTTCAGAGAAACGGCGCGTCTCTAGAAAGTGGCGCGTCTCAGGATAGTGGCGCGTCTCAGGAAAGTGGCGCGTCTCAGGGAAGTGGCGCGTCTCAAGGAAGTGGCGCGTCTCAGGGAAGTGGCGCGTCTCAAGGAAGTGGCGCGTCTCAGGGAAGTGGCGCGTCTCAAGGAAGGTTAGTCGACTGGCACAAAGGACTAGTCGACTAATAAGGTGCGTTCCAGAATAACCAGGCTGCGTTTTAGAATACAAGGTTGTGTTTCAAGGAGTTAGTCGACTTATGATTTGGGCAAGTCGACTAATACTGGGAAACAGTGAGCAGTAACAGCTTTCTAAGAGTTATAGTTTGTTGATAAAATACAAGTTCTTGGCGAGGAAAAGCACTCGCCGAAATAGGAAATCAAGCGAGAACACCCGCATAGTCAATAAAATACGAAGGCAAGCGGATAGCGAGAATTACTCGCCTAACAAGATCTTTGCTGCGTCCAACGAAGGGAAGCTCGGTCCCAATCCAAAAGGAGGGCACCGACCCTAAGTTTTGCCGCCGGAGAAGAAACACGGCCCCAATCCAAAAGGAGGAGCCGGTTCTCACAAAGTGTTGGAGGTTGAAGGTGGTGAAGTTTGGTGAGGAAGGAAGCAAGAGAAGAAGCTCTCTCTCTCTTGGTGGCTTCTCTGTTAGCTGCAGGAAGCAAAGAAGAAGAAGGAGGAGTAAATGAAGAGAGAGAGAAGGAGAGGGGGTATTTATAGGAGTTGGATTATGAAGTGATGCAAATAATAAAGGTGAGGGTGTTTTTGTAAAATTGAGGGATATGATATCACTCTTGGCCACTTGGCCGGTTGTAGTGATGGGAAGGGATTATAATATTAAGGAGAAGACTTTTGGAAGAGAGGCATTTAATGAAGAGAGAGAAAGGGATAAAATAATGATGTTGCACACAAAAACACAAAAGAACAAGGGAGGGATTCTTGCGTTTCCCACATTGAAACGCAGCCCTCTCTCTCTTGACCAGCCATGATGATGAGAGGGGAGTGGGGTGTCTTGGAAATGATGTTTTGGAAGGGAGGAATTAATGAAGAGAGAGAAAAAGGATATCATAATGATGTTGCATATCAAATAAGACAAAAGAAGCAAGGTCGAAACTTGCGTTTCTCCCCACACAAAACGCAGCCCTCACCTGCGTTTGGGCCAAATGGTTTAAACGCAGGGATTAAGCCTCGTTTAGGGAAAAGCTGCGTTTCAAGGAGGAGAGAGAAAGTCATGATAATTGATGGGATTTGATCTGAAGTGCATTAAATGTGGAATGGGGAGGATCTTCACAATAAATGCAGAATCCCAGGTAGGTGAGATCCGCGTTTGAGGAAGGAGAGAGAAAATGGGGAAAAGACAGAGTGGAATATATGCGACGATCTCCTCGGTATCTGGGAAAACACCGGAAAAGCCCAAAAATGAAGTAACTTGGAAAGCTTCCCAAAAATTCTCAAAAATCATAAATATTATAAAATGATTTTTGGTGAAATCGGTTTTCAGAAATTCAATCTCATTTTCAAGATAAAAATCATAAGGTCAACCGTCAATCTTGGTATACGCCGGATTGGCCGGGTTTTCAATAAATTCTGATAATTCCCAGAAAAAGTATTTAGATAGAAAATATGATTTTAAGAAATAATGCCTAAAGGCACTTTTGGTAATTCCAAACCGTTTGCAAACTAAAAATCCGGGAATCGGTCAACGAAATTGGCCGACACCGGTTTTGAAGATTTTCAACTAAATCCAGGAAAATTCCAGAAAATTATAGAAAATCTAGAATATAGGAAAATGATATTTAAAACTGGAATCGGTCAAATCAGAATACCAGAATGTCCAAACTGAGCAATACTCTGGGATCGGGCCTTCGGTTCAAACTAAGGTTGACTCCGAATCCACGAATCCAAATCCAAGACAAAACAATCATATAAAGAATTCATAATACAAAACAAATACAGGAAGTAAATCGAAAAATACGATCGAGAAATCTGAATACGCAACTAAGTACGTATTCCAGGAACGGGGTGTTACAATCCATCCACCTTACAAAAAATTGCGTCCTCGCAATTTCGTTAAGGGGTAAATTGATCACAAAGGGGACAAGGGTGGAATTATACCAATTAAGATATGACACACTATAGGTAGGGCTCTCAAGTTGACTGAACAACAATCAGAATATAGACGTCCTCTGCACTTCCGGCTGTATAAATCTCCGAACGATGCCAAATAATACTGACTGATCACACAGCTTTGCATTAGAATTCCCGCTGCACTGCATACTTAATGTCGCTCTGAGAATAAGCCAGAATACTGAAGATAAGGAAAACCCTGACAGTCCTGAGCATAAATAAAGAAGACCGTTATTTAAGAATTCCGAAGACCAGGCATCGATCACTCTGAAGAATGTAGCCGAGAACGTAGAATATCCATAGAGAATTCCGACTACTGACTTCTGAAAGATAACCCGTTCGAGATCAATCCTGAGAATACCCGAGCTTTCATAGAGTTGGCCGAAGAGATCATATCATAGCTTCATCCAGAACCAGCCACTACCTCTCTAGTATATCCATATCTTAAATTGGTATAAGGCTTCGAAAAACCAAAACAGGGTAAAGATGGAAGGGATTAGGAATCAAAGGAAAGATGATCAAGAAAAATAGATAACTCTGCACTTGTAGTTGGATTGTATAACCAAGACTCATGCATTCCAGTTGCAAATTGCTTTACCATTAATTTGCCGTCTGGACGTACTGAGGAGGTAAGAGCCTAGGCTCTGATACCAACCTGTAACGCCCCGATCCCTGCTGGTACGGGGACGTCACTGCGACGTATATACGTAGGTCAGAAATACCCTCACGTATATACGCTAAGCATCAGTACTGGCAAGAATCAGAGTACGGAAGCAAGTGTGCATTATACATTCCAACACATGAGTACAGTTACAGAGTTATCACCAAAGGTGATCCGATATTACAATAATATTACATCACCTGATAGGCGCAATTGCGAGAGTACAAGGAATATACAGGAGTAAACAGTATAAAGGCACTCACGAGTTCACTACACGGAAACTCGAGAGGCACACAGGGGCCTGGAAGGATAGAGCTCCAGATAGTCTGCAGGAGATCCACGCTACCGCTGCGCCACTCTGATCAGCAACAGGGAGAATCCACACGCTCCAAGCTCCGAAACCTGGACATGAGAATCCAGGGGAGTCAGATGAAACTCCCAGGCGAGTGTAATGCAAAAGCCAGGTGGCGAGCCAGGGTGAACACAATGTGAATACAACAAAGGATATCAAGTTCAGAAAACAGGGTTTAGAACACAAGTATAGCCGGTATGAACGAGTAAAACATAATATCCATAAAACAGGAAATCCAGGATAAAGTTGATTACAAGCAAGATTGATTGTATATGCTTAGGTCACGGTCCCATGAGGCTAGTACATCGAAGGAATAATCCAAACAAGGAAACCCTCATCTATATACCCTTATCTCATGCCACCGAATATCTAAGCGTATAGAATCAGAGTTGCAAATCACACGATAGTCATAACAGGCATCAAAACTAGAATCATAACAGGTATCCGATACAGGGGTCATAACAGGAATACGTAACAGGAGTTATAACAAGCATCATAATAGGAGTCTAGTACAGGTACCATAACAGGTATCATAACAAGCACAACAAGGATCATAACAGGCATGACAGGGATCTTATATTATTATTACTCGTCTGACCCATATATCTAGGTATGTGTCCGGGTGTACACCCCAACACACATACATCCATATATAAGCAAGCCGAGGGTTGTTAACGGAAGCAGATGGAGAACTGATAGAGCTTCTTATAGTAGTTCCCATACACCTGGGACCAGCTTGGAGGCCCAAAGTCCCCCTAACACGAATCTCCTGTGGGCCCAAAGTCCCACTAACACGTACCGCCATGATTTTTATATTCCTTTACTATAAGCAAGATATCATTCCGGCATCCATCACTTCCTCCCATTCCCCGTGCAAGTTGTAGCTTATCAATATTATCAAATTACGGGAATAACAGGTCATAACAGGAATAGCCCTACAGATTCAAGAGGTGGCCCCCACAGATTCAAGAGGTGGCCCCCACCGAGTGGTGTGGCACTTTGTGCTGTGTGGCACTTAGTTCTGAGGGGATGGATTCTAGAGGTGGCCCCCACAGATTCAAGAGGTGGCCCCCACCGAGTGGTGTGGCACTTTGTGCTGTGTGGCACTTAGTTCCATTCAGGATAACAAGGCAGGATTCCCGTAATTGTGATAATCACAAGTCAAGTATTAACATAACAGGTATAACAGGAGGCAGGTAATCAATCATGTCAAGAGGTTGATAGTGGTCTGGTGGCAAGTCATGAAAATATCATAACAAATAATACCAGTCCCGAGGATAAAGTCCATATTCCAGGAAGTGATCAATCACAGCAGTTAGCTAAAGATAGTCGACTAGGGATTCATGGGTAGTCGACTAAGTAAGGAGTTAGTCGACTATAACAAAGAGACAAGTCGACTAGCTAGGCTGCGTTTGGGAAAGCTGCGTTTCAGAGAAACGGCGCGTCTCTAGAAAGTGGCGCGTCTCAGGATAGTGGCGCGTCTCAGGAAAGTGGCGCGTCTCAGGGAAGTGGCGCGTCTCAAGGAAGTGGCGCGTCTCAGGGAAGTGGCGCGTCTCAAGGAAGTGGCGCGTCTCAGGGAAGTGGCGCGTCTCAAGGAAGGTTAGTCGACTGGCACAAAGGACTAGTCGACTAATAAGGTGCGTTCCAGAATAACCAGGCTGCGTTTTAGAATACAAGGTTGTGTTTCAAGGAGTTAGTCGACTTATGATTTGGGCAAGTCGACTAATACTGGGAAACAGTGAGCAGTAACAGCTTTCTAAGAGTTATAGTTTGTTGATAAAAATACAAGTTCTTGGCGAGGAAAAGCACTCGCCGAAATAGGAAAATCAAGCGAGAACACCCGCATAGTCAATAAAATACGAAGGCAAGCGGATAGCGAGAATTACTCGCCTAACAAGATCTTTGCTGCGTCCAACGAAGGGAAGCTCGGTCCCAATCCAAAAGGAGGGCACCGACCCTAAGTTTTGCCGCCGGAGAAGAAACACGGCCCCAATCCAAAAGGAGGAGCCGGTTCTCACAAAGTGTTGGAGGTTGAAGGTGGTGAAGTTTGGTGAGGAAGGAAGCAAGAGAAGAAGCTCTCTCTCTCTTGGTGGCTTCTCTGTTAGCTGCAGGAAGCAAAGAAGAAGAAGGAGGAGTAAATGAAGAGAGAGAGAAGGAGAGGGGGTATTTATAGGAGTTGGATTATGAAGTGATGCAAATAAATAAAGGTGAGGGTGTTTTGTAAAATTGAGGGATATGATATCACTCTTGGCCACTTGGCCGGTTGTAGTGATGGGAAGGGATTATAATATTAAGGAGAAGACTTTTGGAAGAGAGGCATTTAATGAAGAGAGAGAAAGGGGATAAAATAATGATGTTGCACACAAAAACACAAAAGAACAAGGGAGGGATTCTTGCGTTTCCCACATTGAAACGCAGCCCTCTCTCTCTTGACCAGCCATGATGATGAGAGGGGAGTGGGGTGTCTTGGAAATGATGTTTTGGAAGGGAGGAATTAATGAAGAGAGAGAAAAAGGATATCATAATGATGTTGCATATCAAATAAGACAAAAGAAGCAAGGTCGAAACTTGCGTTTCTCCCACACAAAACGCAGCCCTCACCTGCGTTTGGGCCAAATGGTTTAAACGCAGGGATTAAGCCGCGTTTAGGGAAAAGCTGCGTTTCAAGGAGGAGAGAGAAAGTCATGATAATTGATGGGATTTGATCTGAAGTGCATTAAATGCGGAATGGGGAGGATCTTCACAATAAATGCAGAATCCCAGGTAGGTGAGATCCGCGTTTGAGGAAGGAGAGAGAAAATGGGGAAAAGACAGAGTGGAATATATGCGACGATCTCCTCGGTATCTGGGAAAACACCGGAAAAGCCCAAAAATGAAGTAACTTGGAAAGCTTCCCAAAAATTCTCAAAAATCATAAATATTATAAAATGATTTTTGGTGAAATCGGTTTTCAGAAATTCAATCTCATTTTCAAGATAAAAATCATAAGGTCAACCGTCAATCTTGGTATACGCCGGATTGGCCGGGTTTTCAATAAATTCTGATAATTCCCAGAAAAAGTATTTAGATAGAAAATATGATTTTAAGAAATAATGCCTAAAGGCACTTTTGGTAATTCCAAACCGTTTGCAAACTAAAAATCCGGGAATCGGTCAACGAAATTGGCCGACACCGGTTTTGAAGATTTTCAACTAAATCCAGGAAAATTCCAGAAAATTATAGAAAATCTAGAATATAGGAAAATGATATTTAAAACTGGAATCGGTCAAATCAGAATACCAGAATGTCCAAACTGAGCAATACTCTGGGATCGGGCCTTCGGTTCAAACTAAGGTTGACTCCGAATCCACGAATCCAAATCCAAGACAAAACAATCATATAAAGAATTCATAATACAAAACAAATACAGAAAGTAAATCGAAAAATACGATCGAGAAATCTGAATACGCAACTAAGTACGTATTCCAGGAACGGGGTGTTACAAAATATTTTCCTATTCCGTAGCATGTAATATTGTTAACGGAAGTGAGGATCCTGAACCAAGATCCGTCACTGAATGTCAAAATAGACATGATTGGACAAAGTGGAAAGACGCTATACAGGCTGAATTGAGTTCGCTTAATAAGCGCAAAGTATTTGGGCCTATTATCCTCACGCCAGAAGCCGTGAGGCCAGTAGGATACAAATGGGTCTTTGTACGAAAAACGCAACGAGAAAAACGAGATTGTGAGGTATAAAGCTCGACTTGTTGCTCAAGGTTTTTCACAAAGACCTGGAATTGATTATGAAGAAACGTATTCTCCAGTAATGGATGCAATTACGTTTAGATATTTAATCAGCCTAGCAGTTTCTAAAAATTTAGAAATGCGTCTTATGGATGTTGTTACAGCTTATTTATATGGATCGCTTGATAGCGATATTTATATGAAAATCCCTGAAGGATTTAAAATGCCTGAAGCATTAAATTCAAAACCCAAAGAATTATATTCGATCAAATTGCAAAGATCGTTATATGGGTTAAAACAATCAGGGCGCATGTGGTATAATCGCTTAAGCGAGTATTTATTAAAAGAAGGATATGTAAATAATCCTATATGCCCATGTGTTTTTATAAAGAAAACAACATCCGGATTCATTATCATTGCTGTATATGTTGATGATTTAAATATTATTGGGACTCACAAAGAGATCCTAGAAGCAATGATATATTTAAAGAATGAATTTGAAATGAAAGACCTTGGAAAAACTAAATATTGTATTGGTTTACAGATTGAACACTGTCAAAGTGGAATACTTTTGCATCAATCAAATTATACTGAAAAGGTCTTAAAACGTTTTAATATGGATAAAGCAAACCCTTTGAGCACTCCAATGGTTGTTAGATCATTGAATGTGGAAAAAAGATCCATTTCGCCCTCGCGAAGATAATGAAGAGGTTCTTGGTCCTGAAGTACCATACCTAAGTGCAATTGGAGCTCTTATGTATCTAGCTAATTGTACCCGACCAGATATAGCATTTGCTACTAATTATTAGGAAGATTTAGCTCATCTCCTAACGGAGACATTGGAATGGTATTAAACATGTATTTCGTTATCTTCGAGGAACAACTAACTTTGGTTTGTTTTATTCCAGAGGATCAAACAAGAAATAACTGGTTATGCAGATGCAGGTTATTTGTCAGATCCACATAAAGCCAAGTCTCAAACAGGATATGTATTCACATGTGGAGGTGCAGCAATCTCTTGGCGTTCACAAAAGCAGACACTTATTGCCACTTCTTCTAATCATGCTGAAGTCATAGCACTCCATGAAGCAAGTCGAGAATGTGTATGGCTAAGGTCTGTAACTCAATACATCCAAGAAACTTGTGGATTACCAGTCAATAGAGATCCAACAGTACTGTTTGAAGACAATGCTGCATGCGTCGCTCAAATGAAGGAAGGATTCATCAAAAGCGACCGTATCAAGCATATACCCCCGAAGTTCTTCTCATTCAGCCAAGAGCTTGAAAGGATAAGAAAATTAATATTCAGTATATCCGATCAAGTGATAATGTGGCAGATCTCTTTACAAAGGCGCTTCCCCCTACAACTCTCAGAAAGCTTATTCATGATATTGGGATGCGTCATAAGCGAGACTTATGAAGAAGAACTACTTATGTCAACTTGAGGGGGAGCTTACGTGGCTGCACTCTTTTTCCCTTACTATGGTTTTGTCCCACAGGGTTTTCCTGGTAAGGTTTTTAACGAGGCAGCATAGAACACGTATACAGAGATGATGTACTCTTTTTCCCTTCGCTATGGTTTGTCCCACTGGGTTTTCCTAGCAAGGTTTTTAATGAGACATCATGCAAGGTTGGCAGCCAAGGGGGAGTGTTATGAAAAACGTGTGGCTGCCTACCTTTACTGTGCACCATAAATGAGTTTACTATGCGCTGATGTAAGCGATGACGCAAGCGTGCATAGTGACTGCATAGTACCCCAAAGTTTTCCTATAAATAGGCCCTTCGTGGTTCATTTCAATGTACACAAATTCAGAAATCAATAAGAATTCCTACTTCTACTCTGTCTCTAAAAATTCTCTGTTTTGGTGTTATATTCTCGGAGTTTTACAACAGGAAGCATCTTGAACCATTTTTCTTCTCTCACCTACCACTTTTTTTTATATTTGGCCCCCCACACAAACAAATTAAAGAGCAACCCAAACCACAGACTTCTCTCTATCTAGGCTCTAGCTAGTCTTGCTCCACATCCATGGCCAAGCTCCTCCTCCACTTCTTCTTCTTCTTCCGCCTCTTCATCATCAGCACAACAACAACAACAACAACAACATTGAGCCCCGAGAAATTCCTTTGGAGGCAAAAGACGGTGAGCAAGAAGGCGACGGCGATGCGCGAGAAGCTGAGCCACCTTCGGTTCTACTGGCACGACATCCAGAGCGGGCCCAACCCCACCTCCCTCCCCATCGCCAGCAGCCCCACCACCAACGCCTCCTCCACCTTCTTCGGCCAAGTCAACATCATCGACAACCCCCTCACCCTGGGCCCCACCATGAGCTCCAGGCTGGTGGGCCGGGCCCAGGGCTTCTACGCGTCCGCGTCTCAGGAGACGGTCGGGCTGATGATGGCGATGAACTTGGCGTTCACGGAGGGGAAGTACAACGGGAGCACGATCACCGTCACAGGCCGGAACGAGGTGCTCGCGGGGGCGAGGGAGATGCCGGTGGTCGGCGGCAGCGGGCTGTTCCGCTTCGCGAGGGGCTACGTGCAGCTGAAGACCAGCAGTTTCAATATGAAGACTCGGGACGCCGTGGTGCAGTACGACTGTTTCATCATGCACTACTGAACGAACGATGAATCATCTAGTGAATGAAATTAGTTGCCAAGCTTGTCTCGTGATGCAGCACGATTTGTGTACTCTGTTTTGTTTTGCTTTTTTTTTTTTTTTTTTTTTTTTTTTCTGTTTTAGTTTTTGTTTACGAGAGTGCTTCTGTCATGTCATGTTTTATTTTATTGAATTTTTTGTACTCAGTTTCTAAATTTTCATATTTTCATATTGGCCTCCGAATCTTATAAGTTTGTAGAACTTTTCTGTTTATAAATCGGATTTTTTTACATTTTTTTTTTAAATTCAGATATCTTAAAATAATAAGTGAACTTATCATTATACCTTCATCTCTTTTATCTATTTCCCTATTAACAAACCTAATCTCTCTTCAACCCAACCCCATCTCCTCTCGGGCGAGCGCGAGGAGGCGGGCGTGGTTTGGGAGGGACACAGGTGAGGGGGCGAGGAGGAGGAGAGAGAGAGAGTGAAAGAAAGAGAAAGTGAATAAATTTCTAAATAAACTGAGAGTAGAAATATATTTCACCAGACCACCCTTAGAAAATAGACAGCAACTAACATAGGGAGGTTTTTATCCAAACTTATAAAATTTAAGGAGTCGACATGAAAATATAAAAATTTTATATTTCAAAAATGAATATAAAATTAAGAAAGATTTCGAGTGTCGATATTAACAAACCCTGTTTGAAATATAGAGGTGGATGTGAGATCTTGACTCCCTACTGAATAAAATCTGTTGTCATTGGTGAACTTGTTTCTGAATTGAGAGGTAGGTTTAGGGTTTAGGGTCTGTTGCTTCTTTCTTATTTTAGCAATGATATAGATGGATTTTGAAGTTGAATTCTGAAATTTGCCCTTTGTTTCTAGCATGCAGTGCAGATTCCAAGTTGTTGAAACGTCAACATTCATCTTCCACATTTGTATCTTGAAATCAAAACAAAAGGCTCCTGTTTCCTCTTGATGTTTGACACTAGCTGTACTTGAAAAAATATAACTCAATGCTTATTCTAATAATAACAATATAGAAAACAAACTTTATTCCAATGTAAACATTGGATGTAACGTTTGGGAAATTTAATCCCCAAACTTTGGTTTCCTGCTTTATGGATGTTGGATTACTTGCTTTTACTGCTTAATTTATTTAAATTTTGGGTGAATTGTTATACTTATCTGGAAAGAGATGGTGGATACAATATACGATTGTTGTTGTAAGACCTGTTTAGTAAGAAAAACATGCTCAAAAAACTGACATGAGTCAGTTTTCTCTTGAAAAAACTCTGACCCTGACAGTAGCTTATAAAGAAAAGTAAATTGAAGCCCAACTCATTTTTCATGTCCTCCCAGTTCGGAGCTCAAGAAAACAAGGTTTAAAAAAAATACAAAATTGAGGCTCATATACTAGACATAAATCACCAACAAACCAATTTTTTTTTTTAAGCCACGCCAGAAATCTAGTATTCTTCAGTCAAAATAAGAGAAAAACTGACAAGATCAAAATGTCGTTGGGCCCAGACACTTTAGCCCATTTCTTCCAGCCAAGCAAGCATATCACATTGGAAAACTGATGAGGACCACAAAATTCAGCGAAAAAAGCACAGCACACTTTCTGAACTATTTTTCACCAAACAAACATGCACTTAATTCAGGCAAGATTATTCTTTCCATTGCGGGGCCCTGTGTTTACATTCTATTGGCACAACGCTACACCAATGAGATCTGTGTGTGTGCACGCGTGAGAGAGAGAGAGAGGGTTGTGATGGGTGAATCTATAGTACATTAAAGGTCTGTTTGGTTGTCGTAATTGACCGTAATTTGTAAGTGGTAATTGGTAAAGTCTTTTACAGTTGTAAATGAGTTATATGCATGTAAGTTTTACGGTGTTAGGTTGGTAATATAAAGTTGTAAGTGGGAAAGTGTTTTGTATTTTACGGTATTTGGTTGTCGTAATGTGTAAGTTGTAAGTGAAAAAGTTGACCACAAAATTAACTATTTGGTGATTTAAAAAATTTTAATATTACAAATAAATATTAAAAATGTTAAATATTAAAAAAAATTTAATATTAACATAAAAAAATAATACAAATTTGCATGACCAAAAATTTACTATAAGTGGACTATAAGTGAGTGGTAATTGGATTGCAAGTGAGTGGTAATTGAGTTGCGTAAGTCTTTTACGAATTACGATCCAAACAAACGCCGTAGTTGTAATTGGATTGTAAGTCATTTACGAATTACGAACTTTTACGTCGGCAAAACAAACAGCTCCTTACTTACTAACTTAATTCAAGTGGTTATTATCTCTTGCATCCAAAATTACTAGAGCTCCAAACATGATTGAGTCCGCTCGTAGACATGAAGTCAAACTCAACAGTGAGTCCTAGATTTTCCTGAGGTTCAAGCTCATGTATAGTAGAAAAGACCATGCTAACGTACGTTATAAGCTTATAGCACGAGTGTGGGTTTTGATTGGAGACTTACGCGAGTGCAGTTGTCAACTCCAAATAAGGCAATACACAGTAAAAAAAAAAAAAAAAGATTTGTCTGAGGTTGTTAATCTCAAGCGAAATGCAAAATCGATCCTAACAGCAGAAGCGTCAAATTGGCTGCGCGAACCGCCTCACCGCCGACGTGACATGTCAGATCGATTTTTGAGATAACTAGTGTACCACGTAGCGGTGTAAATCAAACGAAGGAGAAGTATGAGGAGGGGGAGGAAGGATGAGGAGGAGGAGGAAGGACGAGGAGAGAGGGGGGAGGGTGAAGATGGAGAATTTTTGTGAATGAGTCAAGAGATAAAACCTCGCTTTGCTCTGTTTTGAAAACGAGGGGTTCAAAATTTGAAATTATAAGGGCTTTGTTTGAAAAAAGAAAAAAAAATGCCCCATCTCTATCACATCTATCTTCATCGAGTTCGCTGCTCCCTCTTTGCTCGCATTTTATTTCCCCTCAAAAAAAAAAAAAAAAGAAAAAAAATCCGATGATGGCTTCTTTAGCGCCAACTCCTCCTCCTCGTCTTCGGCCAACCTTCAATCAGAGTGCTCGCTCCATCCGCCGTTACAATCTCTCTCTCCGCACTGCTCCAACTTGCTGCGTATTGAACACCGCCGTGAGTTTCTACTCTAGGGCTGTGTTCTTCAATCTCAAGTTTATTGATTTTTTTTTAATTTATTTTTGGAATTTACGGTGGGAAGTCGAAGCGACCTTCTTATGTTTATGATGTTTCTTAGCTATTTAATGAGAAATCTTGGTTGCCCATGTGAATTTTCGTTGGCATACTGCATAAAATGTTGGTGAATTGTTATTCAATGATAAATTTCTAAATTGTGGCTGTGAGTTGCAAGCAATTAACTGCTGGGATAAAAATTAATGGGACACTGAGATTAACTAAACTTTTGTTTTTGTTGAAGTCATCTTAATTTTATCTCTCTGTATCGATCAGTCTATCTATACTGGATGGGCAATCTTAATAATGGGGGGAAAGGGATTTTTTTTTTTTAATTGTTTGTCGATATCAAAATTGATGAAATATAGCAATCCAGGTTGCTGGAGGAGCGACAGTAGATTGGTCTCAGAAAGACAAAATTAGCATTTCTAATGTTTCGAGCGAGGTTTACAAAAAAAAGTTATTGGAGAGATTTGGATGCAGACTTGCAACATTGGACGAGGCCGCTGCGCCCTGTACAGGTACAGAGAAGGTGTGGTTTTACAATAACCATTCTTTTGATTGTGATTCGAGATATGAAGTTTGATTGCTAATTGAAGTTCATTCTAGAGTATTTTGTGCAAATAATTAACTTTTTAACTTGTTGATGGAACTTGGGACTTTGCAGTGGTACCCTGGTCACATTGCAAAAACAGAGAAGGAACTCAAAAACCAACTCAAGTTAATGGATGTTGTCATAGAGGTTCGTGATGCCAGGATTCCCATGGCGACAAGCCACCCACAGGTGATATCCTATATTTTATTTCCCTTCTTGTTAGTTTTTATTTAGAGTAGTACTTAAGATTGGAGCTTAATATTCACTTTTCCATTTCATGAGCAGATGGATTTGTGGCTTGGAAATCGTAAAAAGATTCTAGTTTTGAATAGAGAAGATATGATATCTACTGCTGACCGGAATGCATGGGCTACTTTCTTTACAAAGCAAGGGATTAAAGTTGTTTTCGCAAATGGGCAACTTGGAATAGTAATTATATTGAATTTTTTATTCTTTCGGCTCATTGTATTTTGGCATGTGTGCATTTCATGGAAGATAACATAATAATACTTGGTGTAACCGCAGGGCACTATGAAACTAGGAAGACTTGCAAAGACATTAGCTTCTGGTGTGAATATCAAACGTAGAGCTAAAGGTCTCCTTCCACGGCCGGTAACTTGTTTTCCATTTTTATTTGATTGGAACCCTTCTTCTTTTTCTTTCCACTTTGTGAAATCTCATTGTTCTCTGTGATATAAACACTTAATAAGCTATACATCATTCACCTTTTTCCTTAGATTTTTCATCATCATCATATTATTGTCCCTATTCTATCATAGAATCTAGGGTGCTCACTATATTTCTAATTCTTAAATTGTAGATGTCCTATACCCTCTCTCTAAAATATGGATACACATAGAGGAGTACTCTCAGACTATAAATATCCAAATGTTAGAAAGCTATCCAAAATATTTATGTAGTATTTTCATTTAGCGTCTACAACTTTATTCCTTGCTCATGAATCCTCTATGCTGTAGAGTATGTAACAACATGTTCAATCACATGCATATCTACTATATATGACTAGAGAGAGGAGGGGGTGCAGTGTTTCCATTGTGTATCCGCTTAGCGCATGACTGCACCCCTCCAAGACCTGTCAATATTGCACTGGTACAAATATGACATATGGACACAACTTATGCAAACATGCAAATATGACAATTAAAAATCCAGTATATTTATACATTCTAAAATGGCAATAATAAAATTATCTGGGTATGCAAGTTAATGTCCTTTATAATAAAATTATATGTGATACAAGTGAATGTCATTTGTAACATGGATTAGTAAGGCCTGAGGGTAATAAGTACTATAAAGCATTTCCAAGTTATTTAATTCAATAGTTATGCGAATAATTATAAATTTTCATTTAAAAGTGGACAAATTGTATAAATACATCAAAAGTTTGAAAGGAATATTGAACCTACCGTTTTTGCATTAGAGTCTTAACTTCTTAATCTTGATTTTAACTCTGATACTTTGGGATGCAATATAAATTTTAGAACATGTTATAGGAGTACGCTATAGTTACCTATTAGGTACACTAATATAAGTCTTGACATGTTAGGACTTAGGATACGTATAGGAATATGGATGCATCTTCTTTATCAAAGTGTCCATGACATAGGGCCCCATGAAGCCCACTGATCTCTCTACACATTTTTACTTTATGCTTGTTAAAGCACCTCCAAACTACAGATGATTGCAAGTGCCTAATTACTGGTGGATATAATGTAAATAGGGTTAAAACTAGAGGGGTTTTTGTTGTATATTATTATGTTGTTGTTGTTGTTGTTGTTGTTGTTGTTCCTCCTTTATGATTATAACAGAAGGTTGAACTCACTTTTCTCTTCAAAATTTTCATGTTTTCTTTAGTAATGTCGAATATGTGTCCTATGTGATACATACCCTTCGCCGTCTTTGCCAGACATGAATATGGAATTCAGTATGTCAATACTTCCATATTCATATCCAAATCCACACCATTTCTGGGGATGACACAGCCCTAATTTTATAGATGGTTTAACAATAAGAAATATGTCTAGAAATTTACAAGGGTAAGAAAAGAACAAGAAAAATGTCAAAAATAGAAATAAAATACTAATGGATTTAGTATAAAAACAAAAGAAGTGTATGGAATTGGAAATATACTGGTATCCTTAACTAGTTTACTTGGCCTCTGAAGTTGCTATCTAAGTATATGAAATTTGAAATGAACTAGTAACCTTAACAAGTTTACTTGGCGTTCGATGTTGCTACCCTCTCCATCTTCTTTTGGTCATGGCCATATTCTTGATGGTAAGTCTCCTTTGCTAGTAGGCACAAGAAAATTTATAATGTACGAGTTAATTTCTGAGAAAATTATGGATGAAAGCAAAGTAGATGCGAAAGAGGGGAACATAATTATGTGGCCATGAACACGAGATAGTATAACGGAATAATCCGATACTTTCTTCATCACACATCTAAACGGATTTTATGGGCTAACGATTAGAAACTTATTGTTTCCTGGGGATATTGAGCAAAGTGCAAGCTTACTAAGGTGCTCTCTCATACAGTGCTCCTATTTTCATGCTGAGTAGGTACAAAAGACTCTCACGTGCGTGTACGCCACATGTGATCTGGAATAGAATATGTGATGCCCAAGAGGAAAAAGGCAAAAGAACAAGGTGCAAGCTTACTGAGGCTTCATCTTTGACTATATTTAAAGCTGTGAACTATGTTTGAATACTCATTCAAATCACAAAAAATAATGTAGGGATTAGCCATTTTGTTCTTATCATTCATGTCGCAGTTGTCATCAAGTGAATTGGAAAGTTCAACCAGTCAGATTCTCATACTTCACAAAATCTAGCCTTCTTTTAGCTATTTGGGTCAAGTCAATACTTTTTTGTGAAGCTGTGATCTGTGAAAGAGTAGTCATTCAAATTACAAAAAAATTGTGTTGGTGTTAGCCATTCTGTTATTATCATTCAAGTTGCAGGTGTCATTTAGTGCATTGGGAACTTTGACTAATGAGATTATCATTCTTTATACAATCAAGCCTTCTTCTAGGTTCTTGGGTGAAGTCAAATTCTTTTTTTGCCAGCCATTGCTCACAGAAATAGTCTTACTGCAAAGCTGCTTTGCTCATCTGATAACTTTAAATTCTTCTCTTGCCGCTTCATTTTATTTATAGTACTGGTCTATCTGGTATTATAGACATGGCAGGTTGTCATATTCAATTTAATTTGTATATCGTATTCAGAAATACCACAACCAACTGTTAAACATTTGTTTGTGTAGTCCTCAATGTCTACTCTACCTCATGTACGTTGGTCCACTATTCCTTTGCTAACAGGTGCGAGCTGGAATAGTTGGATATCCAAATGTGGGAAAGTCTTCTCTAATAAATCGTTTACTCAAAAGACGAATGTGTCCAGCAGCTCCTAGGCCAGGTGTCACAAGAGAATTGAAGTAAGTTCTTACTGTGTTCTATTTGTAGTATGTTTATTTATTTATTTATTTCCATGTGTCCGTGTGTTGGTCATTTAACTATATAAAAATGTGTTTGTGATATTGTTTTTTTTTTTTTATTGATTTATCTTCTAATAGGTGGATCCATTTTGGAAAAGATCTCGAGCTGTTGGACTCGCCTGGCATAATACCGATGAGAATCAGTGACCAAGCAGCAGCTATCAAACTTGCAATTTGTGATGATATTGGGGAGAGAGCATATGATGTTGCTGATGTAGCTGCCATTCTTGTCCAGATGTTGTCAAAGCTTCCTACAGTAGGTATGTCTTTTGTTGTTTTAGATTTCTTGTTGGAGATGATGTTTAAGGCTTCCTTCTTCCACATGCAAATGATTGTCGCCATTCTCAAATTCCTGTGCAACAACTTTTCAGATTGGTGGGGCTATAGAATCACAAGTTTATCTTTTGAAGTATGGCCAATTTTTCTTGATCTCTATCTCCTTTCAGATGACACCATGACCTTACACAAAAAGATAACCAAGTTTAACTCCCAAGGACTAAATATGGCAACCAATTTTTCTTGATCCCTATCTCCTTTCAGATGACACCATGACCTTACACAAAGAAGATAACCAAGTTTAAACTCTCAAGGACTAAATATGGCATTATTTAGCACCAAACCTAAGATGATAACAATGATGTATATATGAATCAACGATCAGACCCAAGCATGTGAACTCAAGCAAATCTAGACAGTGAATGGAGCCTACATTAAACACTGATCCTAATCAACAATTAGAGTTCATGTAGCATTTTTCCCCTATATATATTGAAAAAATTGAAACAATCTGATGTTGGGGTCTTCTCCTAAATCTGAAAAGAGAAAAAAATACACAGGATTCTCCTTAATGTTGGGCCACTGGCGTAGCCTTGGCTCTTTGTAACCCTGACTGGGAGCTTAGCGGAATTGTGCCATTTGTCCTGTCACTCCTGTGTGGTGCCTGCAGACTCATATTTGATTTTCCAAATCATTCCTCGTGAAATTAGAACTTTTCGTTGATTCCTTTGTTCACATTTAAGAAACCTAGTTCATATCCTCATGGAAAATATTTTTGAACCACTTTGCAAATGACTGATGTTTCCTGCCAAGTATGATTTGAAGTTGAACCTGTTCCTAAATGTTTCATGTGTTTAGTCCATGTAACATGTCAGCTCAGGAAGTTCTGTTGATTGTGTGAATGCCATGTCAAAAATATCTTAGCCAGGAGCCTAGGATTGTTGATGTAAACCTCTATATATTTTATATTCCTCGGAGAATAGGTGTTCCCTTATCCATAATTTTCAATTTTCATCATGATTCTGCTGCATTTGTATCACAATAATTATTGCCGAAAAACTATTTAAAAGTAAAGTGGTGTTTTCTCTTTCATGCACCATTCCACTAATAGCAATATTGGGATTCCAACAGGTTCAGAAGCTCTGTACAAGCGTTACAAGATCGATGCAGATGGATACTGTGGTAAAACGTATGCCGCCATACATTATGGTTTATTTATGGAAATTTGCCTATCATCGACACTGATTGGTGTTCTTGGCGTGCATTATTGGTGTACAGATATATTCAGAAGCTTGCCTTACAACTGTTCAGTGGAGATGTTAGCCAAGCAGCTTTCCGGGTCTTGAGTGACTTCAGAAAAGGGAAATTTGGCTGGGTTGCACTAGAGAGGCCCCCTATGTGAGGATACACTCAGTTTCAGTATCATATACATGTGGTGATTAGCCAAAAAAGGTATAATACATGGTGTATTTTATGTTCGCGGTACCAGCTCTTGTGTAGCATTTGGCTGACCATTGGCGGTAGCATTTGTTAGTCTACTGGTCTCAAAGAACAGATCGATTGAGTATGGTGTCGCTCACGCTTACTGGCAATGGAAGATTCTATTTGTAAACAGTCACTCTGCAAGTGAAGCATATTGTTGTACCAGATACTAAATAGCATCTTATTGAAGCAATAGCAATATTGGGTTTCTTTTGTGATTGATTCTCAATCTTGATTTATAAGATATTGCTGGATAAAGACGCGACTTATTGTTTGGATATTTGAATGATTTAACTACCTCCCTTCCTGTGAAGCGAGTGAAGTTATAAATTAACCGTGCAGACGCTGCTTCTCAAATCACATTCATGCAACAAGTAGGAGGATGCATGTACATATTTCTGTAGCTTTGAAGACCCAGCCATGCAATGAACCAAGTTTAGACCAAAACAGCCCCCATGCGAACTGCCTTCGCTTTCTTTCATTTCAAAGTAACATCTCATGTATTACAAGTGCTCTCATGGATAAAAAATCTTTGAACATACAGGGTGACACAGATACATAGATGACTTGATTATGGGACATTGCCTTGTATAATCTCCATTGCTCTATCTGAACATACAGAAATACTTCCATTCTTACAACTCACCTGAGTTCATAGTTTTTATGTGTGTCCACTCTGTTAATCACATCTAGAGCCTCTATCCTATCGATATCAAAATCAAAGACAGGAAGCGTAGACGGCCTTCTAAGTGAATGACTAGCACTGCTGCTGCTCTTGGTCAACCTGTTGTGCTTGCTCGATCTGCACTTACACTGTATCAAACTCTTGACTCCTGCTGATTCGAGGGTCAGTTTCCTGGAACTGGCGTCACGAAGCATTTCTGGCATGGAAGATGGGATGTTGGGCTTGTTACTTGTTAATGATACCTTCATACTACCCTTTTGAGTTGGAGAGCGTATCGGGGACTTGATCGGAGACCTGACACGTGCCAGCCTTGGCATGGCTGTAGTTTCCCTGAAATAACATGACAGAAACTGACCCTGTGTTTGGTGTGCTCTGATATGAGAGAAGAATGAAGCAACTATGAGAAAGAACTGCAGATGATAGCTGTGTTGCTTGGTTGTGCTAGTGGCAATGGGGACAAGCCATCGCAATGTTTTCTCCATCATTGAAATACAATTTGACAGCAAGATGCTTTTGGTTTTATGAACTAAGATGTGATGATAGAATTCTTCCCAAAAGAAATAGAAAAGAGAAGGAGAGGGAATCCCTGGTACAAGGAATGCCTTGCATTTGGAGATACATAAACAGTATTTTCAGCAGAGATTGTGACAAGCAATCACACAAAACACCATCATGTTACCATAAACTAAATGAAAATGTAAAGAATTACTGGTAAACGATGAGAACAGAATAAGCTAGGAATACTTGACTAAAAGAGGTGAGCATAGAATAAATGCTCTTTATGGAAGAAATGAGGTGGAGTACAACAGGACAGGTCATGCCAGAACCTGCTTCTAATATGATGAGGAATGGAATGATCTATACAGTCAACAACCTTAGAACAATAGAATTAGCTAGTCCTAGGCCATTGGGTTTTTTCCCCTAAACATAAATAAATTTAACAATTTATAACCAAATTAAAACAAATATCACTATAGTAATAGTGTCAGGTATCTACGTACGCGTATATATAAACCGTATAGATATCGTAGAGGAAGCGCACATCTTTCGTAAAAAGGGTTTCTCCTCGAAAGAGCGTTCTTCTTCTTGGCAGTGGAATGAACTACAACGAACCTCGCGAGAATCTTTCATCATGATTCACGGTCAAAATCAAGTAGGCAGCTGTTATTGGAGACTTGAAGAAGATGGGAAGTTTGCAAATAGTTGTATATAATTGAATATAGAAAGAGGAAGGGATTGACCTCCTTATATACAGAAAGTCAATCCTAGTTCTAACCCTTGTAGAATATTATAATCTCTCAATAGATCTCATCCGGTGACTCGATCGGGCGGCTCAGATTAGGCGCTTCACTAAACCAATTCAGATTAAGAATATGCCAGCGTCTTGGGCTAGACCTAGACTGTGATAGCGCTTGGCTTGACCTCATCATGGGCCGCCCACAATTTTAATAACTATATTGTTATATCAATCATATCAAGTATTGACAATATTAAATACATTAACCAATGTTTTCAATTTATCAAGTATTCTAGATTCTAATAATTAATTTAGTATGTAACATATTAAACATAAGATTTAAATATTTTCCTTATGGAAGATTATAGTAGTGGGGTTAGGACACCCAACATTGCAATGATCAAATTGTTTGAAGTTATTACATCTATTGCACATTTGGCCTCCACGCCTTTCATTTGCAGTACCTTGCCTGTAATTTAGGTGGCAAGATATTAGGTCCAATGTCATTATTCAGAAGAGGATAAAATAATAGAGAATAAACCTTAGAGTATTCTCCACAAAATACCATTATGAACACAAAAAGTAATTATTTATGTTAGTCCATCTATTGTTAGTATTAAGCACATGCCACAATAACATGTGCACAACGTAATTTGTGAAGTTGAGATAAATTAGAAGAACAATTGCACCATTCTCTAGTAATGTTAATAGTGCATATGTATCTTTTCTTTTTACACCTCCCACTCGGCTAGACAAAAGGTTCGCAACTGCTCCCTTTAGCGCTCCTCTCAACCATTTCTAACACACAACAGAGACAAATTCAAAAGAAACATCTGAATATGTTGGTTCTTAAGACAGAAATTCTTTTCTCTTCCTTTCTCTTATAGTGAATAGTCCTCCAAGTTAAGACAAATATTCTGACTGAAATTTGTCTTGGTCCGAATTTTTTCTACTTTCAAATCAAGTGAAGGTACTGATTGATTTTAGTTCGACTGTACGGTCTATTAGTAGTGCTATCCAAATACCGTGAAGAGGTATTGTATCTTGGGAGACCAGCGTCTAGTAACCAATTAGCACCGTAGTAGGGGACGTAATTGTCTTAAGGAGATTCTAAAGTTCACCTAGAGTGGGGGTGAATAGGTGACTAGATAATCTAATGATGAATTAATGTGGAACTAAAAACTATTTAAGTAAACTAAAAACTATTAAGTTAAACACACCAAGTATAACACAAAAGTGTAGCGGAATTCCGGTGAAGGGCTCTGGACTATCTCCTCAAGATTCCTCTAGATAAGAGTTGAGGTGTCGCTATGGCTCCCTTGGTTGAATACAAGTGTGAGCAAACAATCCCAAGCATATATCAATAAGGCACAAGATATATCTAGCATATAAAGATATAAGTAATGTAAGCATGCAAGATATAAACACAAGTGAGAGATAGAGAGAGCAATCGCAAACACGGGAGATTTGTTTCGAGGTTCGAGCACCCTTACTTTACGTCCCCGTCCTTCAACACTATGAAGGATTTTCACTAAAAACGATCCCACCGGATCTCGGTACCGCAACACCTACAAGGAGTTCACACTAGAACTCTTGGACTCACTAGTCTCCTCACTTGTTCCCGCAAGAACAAACACACGCAAGCACACTAGCTTGCCGAGGCCGCACCTCTATAACGAGCTCCCACAAGAACTTGAAACATCACGAACCCGCAAGTTCGCCTCCTCAAATACAAAGTAGAAAACTTGGTGATTTAAACACTTTGATCATCTAAAAATACTCTCACAACAACTCTCCTATAGGATTGATATAACAATGGAAAGCTCAAGTATGTGTGAGAAAACTAAGATGGATTTTGTGGTAAAAAACTCAAGAAAACTCTTTTGAAAACAATCTTGATAAACTCTCATTTTGATATGAAAGTTTTAGCTCTAAAACAAGTGGAGATAAACTCTTAGAAAGGCAGGAAAACTAGCATGAAAACTCACTTAAAATCTTGTTAAAAACAGCTCAAAACGGCCCCATTATATTGGCCTCAAAAAATATAGCCGTTGGGGTCCAACTCAGCAGGAAACCCTGTTGTCAGTCGGCCGGCCGGTCGACCGCCAACGGTCAGAGTTTCGACCGTTGGGAAAAGCGGTCGACCGGACGGTCGACTGAAAACTAGGCATTTACCTAACGGTCGACCGCCTGGTCGACCGGGGTTAAATCTAGAGAGCAAACGACCGGATCAGTCGACCGGTCCACAAGCCAAAGGACCTGTGCACGTCTATGCACATCGGTCGACCGGAGCGGTCGACGGACTTCTGTCTCGGTCGATCGTCCGGTCACCGGCAGAAGGCCAGGTCACAAATTTTTAGGGATTAAAACTTGATCTTTTTATCTTTAATAAAATACCATAAATTCTCATAAATTCTACAAAATAAATTCATTAATATACTTTGATATACAAACATGTTTGATTAAAAATCAAAACATATTACTAACATTTTGAACTATTTTTGTGATATAAAATTTTGGCTTTAAACAAAAACCGTAAAAAACAATCTTCAAATTGAAAAACGATTTTTTCAAAACTTCTCCAAATACAAAAACAAGATATTCTAAACACTTTAAAGCTTAGTGTGTATAGATATGATCCACTACACATATGAGATGAAATATCTATTTTTGACAATAAGCTCTAAAATAAGTTTTAATAAAATACATGTATATTTTGAAGTTTAAAAACCAAAACGGTATTTTCTAAAACACATATAAATTTTGTATGTATGTAAATGAACTTGAGCAATTCACCAACTAATCTATCTTTTACATTTTATCTAAAAATAAATCTCAACACTTACAAAACATGACACAAGTCTTCTTAAAAATCTTCTCTTGAAAATCTTTCTCCTTCTTGATTTGGTCCAAACCTTGATCCATAAGCTAGACTCCTCTTGAGTACTTGATACAATCTTGATGCGCGAGCTCTTGAATCAACACGTGCTAGCTCAAAAAAATTGACTTTGAATCCTTTGTTGAAGCTAAACACCTACTAAGATCTTGATCAAATATCTGAGACTGAATAGACACAAGATCATTAGTACTATAACTACATGAGTTAATCATCATCAAAACTAGAGCGATGGGCCTTTGGGCCAACAATCTCCCTCTTTTTGATGATGACAAAACTCATGAAGTTATATATGCATGGATTAAAGTTAAGCCTCATAGAAGCTCCCCCTTAACTCATGCATAACAATAAACATAAATATATTCAATGAAGTGCATAAAACTAAACAAACATATATGCATAAACAAGGGATAAACATGCATAAACTCACCAAATTCTTCTCCCCTTTTTGCAAGAATAATACATATATGCATAAACAAGAAAATAAACATGCATATATAAACTCTCAAAATCCTTCTCCCCTTTTTTGTCAATTCATCAACAAAGGGGAGAAAATAAATCAAACAATAAAGATATATATGTGATATATATTCATGAAGAGATAGACGTGAAGTTAGCTCCCCCTGCATACATGCATTCATGAAGAAGGGATGACAAAACCCTAACTCACATAAAGCATAATATACAATGCATAAGTGGAGATGTTAAGCTCCCCTTACACACGTGTACCACATAAAGAAGAGATGTCAAACTCCTCAATATAAGATACACTCAATATGAATCTATATATAGAAGAGATGTTAAGCTTCCCTTGCATATAGACAATACATATCAACAAATTTTGAAACCACTTTAAAACAAATTTTTGAATTTTCTTAAGTCAACAAAAACAAATTTTGATACCAATGAAAGTAAAACATTTTATATTTTTGATACCAATTGAAATATATGATAAATTTTGATACCAAATAAAATGTCAATTGAAATACCAATTGAAAATAATGCATAAGCTTATAAAGATGCCAATTTATATTTAACTTTTAGTCAGGTAGCATAAACATAATTTGTACTTTAAACATATAATGGATATTTGTAAATCAAGCACAAACAAAACATATATATATTTGTATGAACAAGAAAATACCAATTGAAATTGATATTATTAGAAATTTTGAAGCATACATATATACAAACAAATATGAGTATACAAAAATGAAATTTTCATGAAGTTCATGTGTATTACTCATACCTATCCACCCTATTCATGCACATGTTTAAAAGATTTTCAATTTTGAGCATACAAGGCATGGTCGCCCAACCATCCGCCCTTTAAGGGTAGAAGTTTTCAAAAATAAGATTTGAAAATAATTTTTGATTTAAAACACTACCAAAGGAAGAATAAATAACTGGTGTAAAGTATTTTTAAAAAACTAGTTAAAGATCCTTTAAACATGAAACCAAATCATATATCCCATGAAACATTGCTAAATACACAAGAGTTGACATTCAAAATCTATAAAGCTCAAAAAAGTGCTCATGAAATAAAATCATGAGTAAACAAATAATGTGAGTGTACAAAAGTTATATGTATAATCAATAAAGTTCAAAATAAACATGAAATTCTTTTTATTGGACAAATATGAAAATCGTAAAAATTTATTTTTCATTAAAATCAAATTTCAAGGTATATGTATGTTCTATCAAACTAACAATATACATACATATCCCAAACACAAACGAGTCCATAATAGTATTTGCATGAAAGCAAGAGACTCAAGGGTATACATATATATTTGTTAGATTTAGATAAGAATAACATATTGTAGGCTATCAAAAAATTACTACAGACAAAGCCTCAGACGCGAATCTCTCAGATGTAGACCCCGCGTTCCAGCCTCTGACGCAGAGGTCGCGTTCCAATGCCAGATGCGGACCCCGCGTTTCAGCCTCTGACACGGAGGTCGCCAGACGCAGGCCTCGTGTTCCAATGTCAGACACGGAGGTCGCGTTCCAATGCCAAACGCGGACCCCACGTTCCAGCCTCTGACGCGGAGGTCGCCAGACGCGAACCTCACATCCTCTGTCAGACGCGGAGATCGTCAGACGCGGACCTCGCATCCTTTGTCAGACGCGGAGGTCTCCAGACGCGAACCTCGCATCTTTTGTCAGACGCGGAGGTCGCGTTTCAACTCAAACGCGAGCCTGAGCAGCTCCGCGTTCCAACACAGACGCGAGCCTGTGAGCTCCGCGTCTCAATATCAAAGTAAAGTCCGCGTCCAGCGCGAGACCCGCATTTCTGCTATAACTGACAGCTACAAATTTGATCAGTTACACCCCATTTTCTCTCCACATAATGGGGAATAACTTCCCATTATGGAGAGATTTAAGGAGTTGGTTACACTCCTCCCATTATGGAGAGTTTTAAGGGGCAGTTACACTCCAATTTCCTCTCCACATAATGGGGAATAACTTCCCATTATGGAGAGATTTAAGGAGTTAGTTACACCCCAATTCTTCTATAAATAGTTATGAATAGCTAAAGAAAAAAGAGGGGTTGGAAGGAGACAACTCTAAAAAAAAAGAAGAGGCTCAAGGGGAGGGGACCTCTTCTAAAAGGGCTGAGGAGGAGAGTCCTGATGGAGGAATCCAAGAAGCCATGGGCAGAGGAGGAGAGCTATCTCAGCAGAGTTCGGCCTCGAAGCTCTTGTAACCTGAGAAGAGTTCAACTCTTTTTGTTAACTTGCTAAGTTCAAGTCTTTAAATCTCTTTGAGATTCCATTACTGATAGGAGCTGTGCTACTCCACCAGTAGATCCAAAGAGAGGATCCACAAGAGAAACTTGACGTTCGGCCGGTCAACAGAGAACAAGACTCACTCTCCACCGCCACATGAAGAACCCAGTATTAAATAAAGAGGAGAATCAACCCTGAGATTTTCTCTCTTTTGTAATCGGATTGTATCCATTGTAATCTTCTATTCAATTAAAAGAATTTTATAATTGTGATTTTTTCCGACGCGTACACATATACATGAAGCAAAACATGTACAAAAATAGGGATAACAAGTATAAATGAAAGAATCATCAAAATAGGTTATACATGGACATGTAATGAGTACAAATGAGAAATGAAGTACAAACATATAAGAATCAAATATTACTCACTACTTGTATAAGTATATACACAAGTTTTAATGAATAATTCATCTTAACAAGTATTCACCACAAGAAGCACAAAACAAAAACATGCTAAAAATATTATCTATGTAAAAGCATGTAAACTAAAATAGGATTTAGAGATAGTTACCAAACTATATGCACTAATCTCTAAGTCTCCAAAACAAGGTGGTCCTCCCACCAAACTTCCTTGATAGCGATGCATCAATTGTAGTGTCTATCAAGCTCATGCATCCACCACCAAGGCACCAATCCTCTCACGTCATGCGAGAGCCCACACCTACATCAAACACAAGAGGTTGGGACTTTGATACCCATTTTCTTTTGGGTCCACGGGGGTTAGCATCAAATGCAACCCAAATATTTTTATTTGTAAAATTTGTATGATTTAATCTATCAAAGCAAAATCTTGCAAGATGGCCTTTGCGACCGCAATGTGTACATTTGTACACTCTAGTATACACATGAGAATGAGTGTGATCATGATGTACAAAGTGTGCATATGTAGGCCGTGGGTTATGTGCGTGAACATGTGGAGCTTATTTCTTTTGAAACAAGGTTTTCAATTTAGAATGGTTAAATGCACAATTGTTCATAGTTGAGCTCAAACAATTAATTCTATTTTTCAAGACTTGAATCTCATTTTTATTAGGTAGCATGAAGAGCATGGCAGGAATGAGAATCAACAATCTTTTTCTTTTAGAAATATTTTCTTTTTCTTTTGAAACAATTTTCTTTTCAAAGAGTTATTTTCTTTCAAAGCAATTTCTTTTTCTTTTTCCACCAAAGTGATTTTATTTTTTAAAGATTTATTTCCTTCACAAATATCATTTAGCTTAGAAGACAAGGAATATTTTCATTTTTCAAAAATTCATTTTCTTTTGAAACACATGCAAATTTATTTTTAAAAGTGTCATTTTCTTTTAATAAAAAATTGTTTTCCTTTTTCAATTTATTGTTATCAATTTTTAATGAATCATACTTTTCAAGAAGTTTTTGACAAAAATATGCATGCTCATCATAAAACATGTCAATATCTTCTTCTAGCTCGGATTCAGAGTTTACCTCAAGGGGGTTATCCCCTTGGACCATGTAGCATAAGTTGGAAGCATTACTTCCATCATCTGAGTCACTCCCTGCATAGTATTGCTTTTATTCGTCAAAGGAGACTATAGTGTTCTATACTACAAAAATCGAATCAAAGTTAGAAACCCTAAATATGAAATCACCTAGAGGGGGGTGAATAGGTGATACTGCTAATCTAGAAACTAAATGTGGAAGCTAAAAACTATTTTGCAACACACTTAATACAACCAACAAGTGTAGCCGAATTTTCCGTGAAGGGCTCTGGACTAACTCCTCTTGATTCCCCTAGATAAGGGTTGAGGTGCTATATGAAGCTCTTGTGGTTAAGTATAAGTGAGGCACACACACAAACAAGCCAAGCATATAAGAATGAGCAATATGAAATAATGCAAGGCAACACAAGCAATATGAGTGATATGAATGAAGAATGATGCTTTGCACAAATAAAAGAGAGAGGGTTTAGAGGCAATGGATCAAACGCAAACACAATGATATGTTCTGAGGTTCGAGCCCCTAGCTCTACGTCCCCGCCTTCACTGAGAAGGATTTCTAATCCACTATACTCCCACCGAGGGAACCTCCACCTAGGAGGATTTGTTACAACATAAGGAGTACCGAACTCCTCTCTCAAACACCACCTCACAACCGAGGGGTAGGCCCGTAGCCAAACAACAACCAATTCACCTCACACTTGAGGGATACAAACCAACTCCAACTCCACCTCACCAAGAGGGAGTAAACCACAATCTCAACCTCTACCAAAGAGGGAGCAACCCAATCAAAGTAAGGGTTTTTACAACAAGTGGTTACAAAGACCACAAACTCTCTTTTTCCACAAAAACAAAGATCCTAATAGATTAGGATAGAAGATATAGCTCAAGTGTGGAAAAACAAGTGTTTTGATCAAAGAAATTCTCTTGGGTCAAAACTAATTCCCAAAAACCTAATTTCTTTGAAATAAATAAAATACTTTAAAACAAATAAGATGGATCTTTTGGCACTTAAAACTCTTTGAAAACTGTATAAACACTAGGGAAACAGGAATTTTTCTCTTGTAAAAACCTTAGCCAAAATCTCAAAGAAATGGGGTTTATATAGGCCAAAACCAGAAACTAGCCGTTGGGCTGATCTGTCAGCCTGACAGGCTTGCGGTCGACCGGCCGGTCGACCGCCAACGGTCATAAATATGACCGTTGGGCAACCCGGTCGACCGCCCAGATACAGAGAGCAAAGCTCTCTGGTCCGGTCGACCGGCCCACTGTGCCAGCAGACGTGCACATGTCTGTGCACGTCGGTCGACTGCCCGATCGACCGTATCCTGGCTCGGTCGACCGCACGGTCGACCGTCCTGGCCTGTCAGCACAGTTCTGGGTCCGAAACTGGGTCAGAAAAACAGGTTAAAAATATTTCTAATAAATCCCATAAATCTTGTAAAAATCCCCAAAAATAGTTTAATCATTTTGCATTGATATATAAACATATGATAAAAATTTCAACTCAAATATCAAGCAATTTGAACTATTTTTGTGTGTTAACATTTTTACCAAAAATCAAAACTTGTATTTTATCAAACTTGGATTTTTCAATACATGAATAGGAAAGTCAAAATAAGTTTGTTTAAAAGTTAAGCATGCATGTATAGAATGAAACTACTATACATAAACCAATTAAACTTGTTTTGATCAACTATTCATGAAAACAAATATCCAAACATAAAACGTGTGTGTTGTGCACTTGAGCATATCAACTATTCTAAGCTTTACAAATGGATCTAAACACACTAAACACTAGGATACCTAAGTCTTCTTGACGATCTTTAATCTTCAAGCCGACTCGATCCCAAACGTGATCCACCGAGTGCAAAGGTATGATCTTGATGCTCGGGCACTGGAATCACCATGTGAAAACTTCCAAAACATCTTGTTGAAGCTATCACCAACTAATATCTTGCTAGATGATCTGAAACTTAAACAACACAAGATTATTAGTAAACATAACTACATGAGTTAATCATCATCAAAACTAGAGTGGAAGGCCTCTGGGCCAACAAGATAAATATTCATCATTTAGAGTTGACTTTAAAGCATGAAGGGCTTTTGCATTAGCCTCAGGTGTTTGCCATTTAAACAATATGAATCTTTAATAGTGGTAAAATAAATATGAATACCTAGGGCTTTGAGGTACATTGACATCTTAACCTACCAAATTTGGATGTTAAGAATATCAAACATTGGAGATGTCATGAAATCCATGTGTGTGTACAAATATTGTGATTAGCTAAAAAATAGAATCTTTAACTTTAGGTTGTTAGACTCAAATCAAGAGCACCAAGCTCTGATACCAATTGAAGTTCACCTAGAGGGGGGTGAATAGGTGACTAGCTAATCTAATGATGAATTAATGCAGAATTAAAAACTATTTAAGCAAATTAAAAACTATTAAGCTAAACACACCAAGTATAACACAAGAGTGTAGCCGAATTCCCGGTGAAGGGCTCTGGACTATTTCCTCAATATTCCTCTAGATAAGAGTTGAGGTGCCGCTATGGCTCTCTTGGTTGAATACAAGTGTAAGCAAATAATCCCAAGCATATATCAATAAGGCACAAGATATATCATGCATATAAAGATATAAGCAATATAAGCATGCAAGATATAAACACAAGTGAGAGATAGAGAGAGAGCAATCGCAAATATGGGGGATTTGTTTCGAGGTTCGAGCACCCTTGCTCTATGTCCCCGCCTTCAACACTATGAAGGATTTTAACAAAAACGATCCCACCGGATCACTCGATGCCGCAACACCTACAAAGAGTTCACACTAGAACTCTTGGACTTGCTAGTTCCTTTACTTGTTCTCGCAAGAAACAAATACACGCAAGCACACTAGTTTGCGAAGGCCGCACCTCTACACCGAGCTCCCACAAGAACTCAAAATAATACGAACCCGTAAGTTTGCCTCCTCAAATACAAAGTAAAACACTTAGTGATCTAAACATTTTGATCACCTAAAAATACTCTCACAACAACTCTCCTATAGGATTGATATAGCAATGAAAAACTCAAATATGTGCGAGAAAACTAGGATAAATTTTGTGGTGAAAAACTCAAGAAAACTCTTTTGAAAACACTCTTGATAAACTCTCCTTTTGATATGAAAGTTTTAGCTCTAAAACAAGTGGAGATAAACTCTAGAAAGGTAGGAAAAACTAGCTTGAAAACCCACTTAAAATCTTGTTGAAAATAGCCCAAAACAGTCCCATTATATATGCCTAAAAAATATAGCCGTTGGGGTCTAACTCAGCAGGAAATCTAGCTGTCAGTCGACCGGCTGGTCGACCACTAACGGTCGGATTTTCGACCGTTGGGAAAAGCGGTCGACCGGACGGTCTACCGAAAACTGGGCATTGACCGCCCGGTTGACCTGGGCCAGATCCAGAGAGCAAAGCTCTCTGGCGGTCGACCGGGCCGGTCGACCGGGTCAGTCGACCGGCCCACAAGCCAAAGGACCTGTGCACATCAATCGACCGGACCGGTTGACTAGCAGAAGGCGAGGTCACAAATTTTTAGAGATTAAAACTTGGTCTTTTTATTTTTAATAAAATCTCATAAATTCTCATAAATTCTACAAAAATAAGTTCATTAATATACTTTAATATACAAACATGTTTGATTAAAAATCAAAATATATTACAAATATTTGAACTATTTTTGTGATATAGAAATTTTGGCTTTAAACAAAAACCGTAAAAAAACAATCTCCACATTGAAAAACGATTTTTTTCAAAATTTCTCCAAATACAAAAATAAGATATTCTAAACACTTTTAAAGCTTGGTGTGTGGATATGATCCACTACAGATATGAGATGAAATATCTATGTTTTTGATAATAAGCTCCAAAATAAGTTT